>OMLB01004318.1:3640-18793 GCA_900302555.1 Myripristis jacobus
AAACTTTTTTTTTTTTTTTTTTTTAAAAAAAAGGCTTTTTTTTTTTTTTTTTTTTTTTTTTTTTAAATAAAAGTAAGTTTTAAGAAGTGATTTAAAAGATATTATGGAAACTGCAAGCCTCAAATCCTTAGGTAGTGACTTCCAGAGCTATGGAAGCAGAAACCTGTCTGAGGATCTGAAGCTGTACTTTGGTTCATAATGAATCAAAAATTCAGTAATATAATTATGAACCAACCCATGAAGTGCTTTGAATGTAGTAAGCAAAATCTTACACTCAATTCTAAAACTGATTGGTAACCAGGGAGGAGACAAATATTCACAAATATTCCAGACATACACTATTCACTCAGGACCTAATGAAAACTATATAGTCACAAAAATGACTTCAGTAGATCTAAAGGCTGAAATGCTTGTTACACTGACAAGCATAAACACTTTTGACAGACAACTTCTCAGCTGTTTCTCCATATAGAGATACACCTCACCTGGGGAAGCTGTTGCGTGTCACCTGTCTTCCTGCCACGCTGCGCTTGTCCTCCTCGCCCAGACCCAACTGGTAATTCTACGGCCATCTGGCTGATCTGCCACGCTTTACCACACCTCCTTCTCATCTTGTTTGACTGCAGATGCTCTCTGGTTTGATGGTGGAACTTCCTGCCTGTGGTTCCTCCCCCCTTGCCCGTCCGGGAGGCCTGCACCCCCCACCTCCACCGCATCCAGCTATTCTGAAGCTTGCTCACTACCACTTTCTCAATGTCTGTTGTCTCTCTTTTCCTTGATCTGCCTCTCATGGGTCCTCCCTCTCCTGTCCCAGCCCTCCTGGTCCCTCCTGTTCCACCTCTTTTTCTCCCTGCACGACTCCTCTGGGGGCTCTCCTTTTTGTCTGGGTTCAAGAAGTAACTGATAAAACCTGGTATATTGCCCTGAAACTGCTCAAACTCTTCCCCCTCCCCTCCCTCAGCTGCCATCACCTTTCTACCGGCCTCTTGAGCCTCCGCCCACCAGCTCTGAGAGTCAGCAGCAAACACAGGTGGGACCCGGGTGTCTTGGCTTGATAATGCTGCAGATGCGTGACTGATGGAAGGAGACAGGGGAATGGCAGAGAAGTGGGACGGGGGCAGGACAAAGACGGGCGTGTGTCCAGCTGCGGTGGATTCCTCAGAAGGGGCGATAAGAACAGAGGAGAGAGGGGGGTGGTCTGAGGCTTGGTTTCCATCTTTTGGACAGAGGGAGACGGGGATATAGGGGGTATTAGGGGGGAGGAGGTGGGAGTCTGGCTCTGCTGAGGTCTGGATGACAGTCGTATCAACGGTCTGCAGGGGTGTTGCTGGGTGAGAAGAAGGAGCGGCACTCCACTCCAGCTCCTCTGTTTGAGTCCCTGTGTCTCTTTCACCACCTGACAGAGTCTCTTTCCACAGGAGAGTGCTCCCATCCCTCACCTCTTTCCTCCATTTGCTCCGCCTCGCCCCGTTCCCCTCACACGTCAGCAGCTCTGTTTGTACCCCTGCTTCTTTCTGCTGGCCTAATCCCTCCCTTTTGTCGTTATGATCCCTTTTTCTGACCTCCACAAGCCCACAGATGCCCAGCTGGGCCGCTGCAGCGATGGCCTCTTGTCTTTCCCTCTCTCCCTCTCCCCCCATCTCCCCAGAGTAGAGCAGTCTCATGATCTGGAGCAGGGTGCAGGGCCTGAGTGTCTGGAAGTCCAGTAAATGCTTTTGTCCTGCTGGGAGTGGAGGGGTGGAGGACAGAGTGCAGGACAGCTGGGTGCTAAGAGCTGAGAGGACACAACTATGTGCTGGAACTGATATATCTGCAGGAGAGGTGGAAAGCGATGATAATGAAAATGGTTTCTAGGGCTGCAACTAACAAATATTTTCATTTTTGATAAATATGTCAATAATTTTTTTGAATAATCATTTTAACTATAAAGCAATGACAGGCCAAAGTGATGTCTTGAAATTACTTCCTGAGTTAAACAGCCACAAACAAAAAAGTAATAACATATACAACAGAGGCAGACTTACACACTGGAGTAACTTGCAAAACTTCCCAATTTTATTCACAGAATAACTGTGACGTTTCAGTCACAGAGAGAGACCTTTGTGAGGCACACATGACTTCATATTGACAAAATGAAATACGAAAGTGCATATCCAATCAAACAATCATGTGCTGACATATGACAACACACTATTTACCATGCAAATCATGCTGGATGTTAAACAGCTGATCATTTGAGTGGTATATAGCATATTCTAAGTTACAGCAGTGTGCGGGATGACCTCCTTTTCTACATTTCGACTATTTGTGTTCATACACACCTGCATAAAGATGACTCAAGTGTGCAGAAGTGCTTTGCTTACACTTTGTTATGATTAGAAACTAGGAAAAACAAGGGATTCTTAGCAATTGTGAAACTATAACCAACAAATGTTTGGTACTTGATAAATGCCTAAAACAATTCATTCATTATGCTAATTATAAATGATTAATTTTCCGCCAAGTGACCTGTTTCAGCTTCATTGATTTCGTTAAAGTATGAGATGACCCTGTATGTCATAGAGAACAACTGCCACAGTGTCTATAAAATATGCATATCACAGAGAGAGTGATGACAACAGACTGAAAAATTCTAAAACTCACAATGTAACGAGTATGTAATGAGCTTGTGCATGTGTTTGCGTGTGTGTCCACACCTTCTGCCTGGAGAACGGTGTCACAGAACTGGCTGCACTGCTGCTGTCTCTGCAGCTCGGCCAGCAGGAGGGCTTTGAACCCGGGTCTCCGGTAGCACCACATCTCCCCATCCACTTATCAGGAGGAGCAGAGACACATTAGCATGGCTGTCTGTGTGTGTGGTGAGGTGTTTGAAACCCACAATTGCAAGAACTTGCATTTGGAATTGCATAAAAATAGTAAAGGTCTGGGTGATACATTAATTTATCATCATTCTCTGTCACTCTAACTGTTCTGTACCTGCTTGGTCATTATAGCCACATTACTTTTGATTGCTTATCAAAAATCACCCATGTAAGTATCTCATAAAGCACCAACTGTCATCCCTACAACACTGTCACATCTTTACTATCGTTATTCCATGTTGTGCACATTGTCATAATTCAAAACCAGAGGGTTTTTTTTGAGCTGTTACAAGCTGTGGATGCCTAATGCAGGGACGCATTTTATAAAGAAAGAATATACAATCAATTCAGGATTTGTGGAATGAAAGCAACGGTGCATTCAGGGGGAACCAAATGGCAAAATTTAAAACACATGTGTACAAGGGTAACTTGTGTAATGCGATGTAGCAGTGAGTGTCAAAGGATCCCAAAGACAAATGAGGAACACTTGACATTTAATCCGGATTTAATTTATTAGGAAGTTAGCCGGTTGAGAGAACAATATACAAGAATGATTTAAAGCCTAAAAGTCATTCTCCATGTTTATTTCTACAACTCAAAATGTAAACTAAACCAAATCAGTAATATACTGCAAAGATCTGTCAGATGAGGGTCCGGCTGGGACAAAATCCTACCAAATTTAACACCTGTTCACCGACGAGAAACCCCCGCCTCACTTGAGTTAGCATCACAGCTGGGGATTAACAGGCGGCCAGCATGGGAGGCTAGCCTTGAGCTCTCATACGAGACGGAGAGGTGTAAGGTGTTAGCGACACATGACAGGCGGCCTGTTAGTAAATATGTCATGAGCATCTCATATCGACTCCACAAAGCGGTGCAGCCCACCAAAATGTCGACTTTTTCAGTGTCCAGACAGACAGTGTCACACCGCCGACGGCACTCACCGTTTGCGTTTCACAAGCTCTCATAAGTCCAACGACCCCCCACGTCAAAGAAACAAAAGAGAGTCACAGATTTGTGTACACACTTTAGAGTCTGTAAACTAATGTTCACGCACAATATTTTCCCCGTTGGAATTGAATTAAGCTCAGAGAGAGTGGGCATTCCCGGCCGAGGTCAGTCACCGGTCAGCGTGCACTGTGCCACAAGACCGACATCAAAGATGTACCACAGCCGGCCACGGCACTGGAAACAGGGGTCCATGTAATGCGAGATGTCTCACTCGTACACACTTCCTTTTTCGCGTAATCCCGCTAAACAGAATGGACCAAAGCGTTTCGAGAGGGAGTCGAGCAGTTTGTGAGCTCATGTCCACATGAACTTCTGACCCCATGGCACTGACTATACCTGCTGCCAAGGATCAACCAGAGATATTGAACCTGTGCAAAACTGTCTCATTGACTTTAGCATGCTTTCATCCTGGGAGAGAGGCTTATTTAAGGTCATAGTAGCTACTATTAATGCCAATAATAATGTTGTGATGCCTAGTTGTGTCTTAAATATGCAAAAATAATTTGTTTATATCATGGGCTGTTTTGTGCAGTAGCCTAGTATTTATGCTGATGTCTTGTGTAAGTGCTATATATATTAGTGTATGAGCTGTTGTATGCTAGTCACCTATCCTGGTCGGCAGCTGATGATCACTATTGACATTGAGATTGTTCCACTCTAGAGGACAAGGGTTTCTGACGGCTGGATAGGATGTAAACTATCTGATAATTTAAGGCCCAGACATGTGATTTGAATGCCTACAAAGAAACCCAGTTAGAGGTGGAAAAAGCAAAGAGCCTTCACTCTGCCTCTTGATTCCCAAAATCAGTGTTATACATGGGGCAAAGGAGGAGGCAGAGAGTTTAGTCCATTATTAGTCACTGTGGGGTGAAATCCCAGGTGGGGAGTGCTTGCATTAGGGTAAACATGCACTCTTACAGACTTGAAGGACAGGACAGTTATTACCTATCAAGTTATTTATTTTCTAAAACATATATTTAGGCTATGCTGGTGCTTCACTCTACAGATAAGGCTGCCACATAAGCCATGTTAAATGAAAAGTTTGTTCACAACTTCACAACAAGAATTATTTAGTTCAAAGTGGATAATAACTACTTCTACTTCAATAAAACTGTGCTGCAAAAAAGCACGAGAAGCAAACTAGATTAAGAAATCAGAGCATGGTCAGAAGAAATCTAATTATAGTCCTCGCCCAGATGTATATGTTATTGTGGCTAGCCAACCTGTAGCCTAAAACCAGCCCTGGGGCCTTTTAAATAGGACAGGTAAGAGACACAATTACATAACTATTCAACACAACCCAAAGGAAATGATTCAGATTCACAGTGAAGTATCAGTCCCCTCCCAGTCGCTCCCTTTTAATAGCACTGAGGCCTGACATGGATCCCCTGGGAGTCCCTGGCTGAGAAAAGGAAAAAGCTGTCAGAGAGGATGTCCAGTCTGTAATCGAACAGCTCAAACCGTCCCGTTGTCTGTGTGCAGGTCAAAGAGGCCCTGCACGGCCGGGGGGATCGAGCTGAACAGCTTGGGAGGGGACGGAGAGGCCTGGTGTTGTGGACTGGGCCTGGGCCAGCGCTCGTTGAACTTGACAAAGAAGAGCGGGTCTGTGAAGGGCCCGCCGTAGATGATGGTCTGCAGCAGGTAGACGAGGGCCACGACCAGGCAGCTGATCAGGAAGAAGGGGATGAAGGGCCTCAGGTGCTGGCAGGCCACCGCCACCCCGTAGCCCAGCCCGGTGATCCCGCCCTGCTTTCCTGTGTGGGTGGTGCGGCGGGACGAGCCAGGCGTCGGGCTGCGAGATTGAGAGCCATTCTCTGAGTTTGAAGAGGCTGGGGCAGCAGCGCTGGCTGAGTCCATGGTGGAGAGCAAGTCGAGCTATGGGAATGTCCCAACAGTTCCTGAACTTGTTTCTGGCTGCCTTCACTCACTTTCCTCCATAAATGAACTCCCAGGGTCCCCGGATCTTAAGGACAAGCTCCTTCTGTGTCATGTCTCTCCTCTCTGGCAGCACAGAACCCGCCAACAGCATGTTTTGCCTACCTTACCCCTTCATGTTAACGGACCTGGCGGCCTCCTGCCGTGGCGATGGATCTCGGAGAGTTGGGAAGAGTGCTGAATTCCTCAAACATACCTCTGCCTGTGTGTGTGCTGTGTCCCTTTGGTGTTCAGTCCTACCCCTCGCTGTTTTCTCAGCTCATATGTGCTAATGTAACCAGGAATTAAATGACGCTGATCCTATTTGAGCATGAGACGGAGACAGAGAGAGAGAGAGAGAGAGAGAGAGAGAGAGAGGAGTGGAGCAAGGGGATCCCTAAATAGATATGGAACCAAGTGACAAGAGGGAGGGAGGCAGGGAGGGAGGGGGAATCTGCTGCATGTAGTGGTTTCAAGTTTAATGGAGACGTGTGTGTACACCAGCTGTAATAATTTAAAACATGACACACTCTCTCACACACATATGTACACACACTTGTTCACTATTGACAGGTATAAAACAGCTAGAACAGCAGATAGAGGGCAAATACATTTTACTGGATCTATAATTACAGCCTAAATTCTAGGGGTGACATGGTGACCACGTATTTCTTAGTTTTATTGTAGGTTTTATTTTGTAATTTAAAAAAGCCTGCATCTTACATGGACATGTTACCTCTGCAAAACAGCAAGTTTGTCATGTGTGTCCTAAAAAACTGTGTGGCTGCCTCTTCTGAACCATAACTATCTGGCCAGGCACATTTCAGATCTAATTGATCTAATTTTCCAGTTCACGCTCTTGATATGTTGCTATCGGATTTCTCACGGTCACTTAAAACCTCTCATCCATTTGGTGCCAGTATCTAAATTTCAAAATCAAAATCAAATTAAACTTGAGGTGATCTGCCAACGGGATTGTTTTGTGACGTCTTAGGCGACACCTTAATAAAAACACATCTTCACACCAGGACAGCCTACACTTGCAAAGCCCTCGTGATCTGGCAGCTGCATTTCAATGACATAGTCTAAGGGGGTGAGATGTGTGGGATACTGACAGGCGTTTATGGAGAAGCAGGGGCAATGCTGAGACACTCACGTCCCCAAATGACCTTCTTATGTCCCTTACACCTCAACAACGTACACACACCACAGCAAGGAACGCCCTCTTCCCTTCCTCTCATATATATGTACGCATACCAGTGTCTGCCCTCTGCATTTCCTAGCAGGTAATTAGAGATGACAGTCAAGACGTCGAGAGTGTCAGCACTCAGTCTTTAGCTGTGCTCCTGGGTGGCAGAGAGGTGGGTTTGCCTGGCAGGAGATTCAACATGAGAGCACAGCCTCGGGGCAAAGGCAGAAAGTTTGGGAGCTCGAGTTTGGAGACATGGGTTCCACAGATGTCAGGTTTTAAAGAATGACACCGTTTCTGATGTTTTTCGCTTGTTTTTTGCTTATTTTCAGAGAAAAATCAGCTGAACTTTGGCTTTCAAAACCACAGAAATTTATTTTATATTCTAGTGAGGATCCCAAGGTGTCCAAAGATACCAAATATGAATATGAATATGCTGAATTACAGGGAAATGTGTATAAAATGATGCACAGCAACTGTGGATATTTTCCATTTAATGTCATGGTGCAGCCAGATAACATTGGCATCTTGGGTTCACTCAATATAAGTTGTGACGTAGCTTTTCAGTGAAGTGTTGCAAACTGTAGATAGAGAATACATGACACTGTAATGCAATATAAAAGTATTTTTCCATTTAAGGGAGTAATTGAATCTTGATAGCCAATATTTTTATGTCAAGATGTAGTATCTTAATACATCAATACATTTGAACATTACTGTTCCAAAAACAAAAATATACATATATATATATTGCTACCAGAGGACATGTTTTTCAATTAATATATTTGGGTAAACAAAATGAGCAGAAGGAAGAGTGGAAATCCAATATAAGATGAGGGAGATGCTGTCACTTGTAAAAATCTCATTAAGAGAATCATGTGTCATACTTGAGAAGCAAGACATGGACACACATAACAGATATTTAAAATATAGCAGCATGATATATTGGTAAGCTGATATTTGTTTGCTGTAAGCAATTAAAAAGCTACTCAGACGTCCAACTGGTGCATCAAAAAAGCTTAATGGGCCGTACTCGATGTTTGGGAACATTTATCAAATTGTTGTATCAGTTTGTGTGCCATTTACTTGAAGGAGGGGAGGGGGACTCAAGTTACTCAGATTGCGCGCATCTCTTTAATTAGATGTGTTTATCCATGATACAGCAATCCCTCCTCACATGACCACACACACACACGCACACACACACACAAAGAATCCCATCAATCACACAGCCTGCGCACTCAAACTCAGAGCAGATGTGAAATCTTGTCTAAGAAAAGCTCTTTATTTATAAAAACAGTATTGCCAGTTACATACTTTTACTGAAAAAAAGCAACTTTTCAGAGCCAAGGCAGGTATGAATGGTACATCATAATTGTACATGGATAGGCAATATTACAGATATACTATGTGTGTGAAGAGTTAAAAAAAAAAAAAAGCAAAGATGATTGGTCTCTTTTGCCATTAAAACAAATGAACGGTAAAACTGGGACTAAAAAGTAGAACAGACTGTATAATGCTCTCACCCACCACTCCCACACATACCAATCCCCAAGTAAAGTAACAAACAGAACAGACAATAAAATGGAAAAAGTACAGAGGAAAAACAAATGGATCATATATGCCAGTATGTGCTTTTTGCTCCCCTTCCTGCAAGTCATACATCAGCATCTCTCCCTGTCTGTCAAGTGAAGAAGCCTCCCAAATGTAAGTGTCTTCATTATAAAAATTGCACAAAACAAATCCCAATGTACACATGATAGGCTACAATGCAGTAAGACAGATTAGTGACTGTTCTTTTTCCTAAAAACAAACAAAACTCTTACAGGAAATTCCTCAGCATTGCTTAGGAAAGTGGAAGTAAATAGGAGATGCCGATTCCACAGGAAAATGCGATGAGTCCTTAATGAAGTATGACGGCCAAACCCATGTGCAGGCCGTCTCTAGTGTGGTTCTACTACAGGTGCAGCCACGAACGCTTTGTTTTTCTTATGTAGTGGTTTCGATTTCCCAGAATCGTCGAGCTCTCATGTCAGTAAGCACACAATTAATGTCCATATCCACTCATGGGAGTGTCTTGAGGGCTAGTTAAAACATAACCCAGACAAAGGAGAGTTAAACAGCAGCTCAATTATCATTCCTGTCACTGAGGGGGAGGAAGAAAAAAACTGTTGGAAATTAAGGTATCAAACACAGAGAGAGGCAGCTCGTACATGATAACTAACAAATAAAAAAAAAAAAAGGTTTGTCACAGGAGTAGGAAAAAAAAATGTACAATACGAATTGTTTACAAAGAAAAAAAAAAGCAAAAAGAAAAGTGTGGTTTTATGGGTCCGGTTCTTGACACACAATCCCGTGCGCACACACACACTCATTCACTCCAAGGTCCATATTCATTTTCCCCCCCCTCATACATGACCACAGGTTCACTGTATGACAAATATACACACACACACGCCTGTTCTTGTCTACGTCTGTGCCCATAGCCCAACCGAGAAAAAAATAACTCTAGAGACATGAAAATAACTCCTATATAAACAAACATTCTGAATCTACAGGGCGGCCGTGTCCCGTCGGGTCCACCAGCCGGCCTCCAGCCTCCCGTCACACCAATCCCAAGTACAGGGATGATTTAAATTAAGGAACCAAAACATTAAAAAAAAAAAAAAAATGTAGTCATCCCATTTTCTTTTTATATACAGTATATACCCTACAGGGATTTCTACATACAAACTCATGTTAGGATGCAGATGTTGGCAGCAACATGTTTAACCGTGACAAAAATTTACCAAAATGTGGACAATTGCAAAATAAGCAGGATGACAACACCGAGAAAAACAACTGATGATTGTCAACAAAGGTGATTGCCTTTAGAGAAGAATTATAATTTAAAAATTAAAAAAAAGGAATATACTTCTGATGCTACAATGAATTTGCAAAAAGATGCGTTTGTAGATGCGTATCTGTGTGTGTTGTCTTATCATTTATGACTGCAACACATTCACTTTCTTTGGATGCCAACCCTCATCTTCTAATCCCGTTTTGTTCTTGTGAATGGAGGAGAGAGAGAGAGAGAGAGAGAAAGAGGGAGAAGAGACGAGAAGGAGAGAGAGAGAGAGAGAGAGTCTGTGCATCATCTCTGGTCTCCTCAGTAGCAGTGGTAGGGCAGGGAAGGCCCGCTCTGGGTGATGCACACGATCAGTTTTTCTGCAAGACGAGAGCACAGTGTGTCAATAAAAGGAGGAAAAACAAAAAAGACCAAAAAACAGACGCAATAAACATAAAGACAACACAAAGAGTCTGTGGTATAAGTATGGCACGCTGCACACTAGCGCTGTAACGATAACCAACGCTACAAAGGTGTTCAAGTCAAGTCACTTAGCAAAACATCAACTGTTGTTCTGAGACAATGCTTAATGTCTTTCCTTTTGCTGTGGTATTGCAGCAGTTTCAAATTTCAATAAAACAAAATTTGCAATTCGCCAAAACTTCCAAGTCTAGGCTTTCCAAGTTGGCACAAGTTTCAATTATAATCACTCATAATCAAAAGCAACACGGTGATGCAACATATCTAAGCATTTAAAATCTAATCCAGCTGCACAAAAATTTTAAACGCAGGCCAATTCGAATCACCACGAAGCTTTATCAGACTAATGAGACAGCACACAGGCATGTTTGGTCTTCACAGCAACAAAAGGCACATTTTCAACAGTCACAGCACTGCTGAATTACTACAGAAATACTACAGGCATCAGTGTGTCGCTCGTTCTATCTGTGAGCACATGTTGCAATTTGTCCCTGCGATGATCAAGGTGCAGAAATGAGCCACATTTGACCCATTTTGTTGTTGTGTTGCTCTGCAAATTGTTTTAAAAAAATACATAAATAAATGGAAAAAAAAAAGAAGAAAATGCTCGAGTCAAACTTCTCGGCTGGGTGCGGAGGATGTACGATGAGGGGCGGCCCTATCAAATCAATGTTCCGGTTATCATGACAACACTAGTGCACACATACAATGATATCATCCTTTACGGTTCAAAACTTTATTATTATCCAGGGGTTCATCTCTATGGGAATACACTGCTTGGAGCACAGTGTACAAAAGAACCTTGCAGCATACTATACCAGCATATACACATCAAATTAGGCCGTTCTATTTCAGTGTCGGTACCAGAGGACCTCAACCAGTGTTTGGTACAGCACATTAGACATAGACCAAGATCCACTGAGGGTTTGAAGTCATAAAGGACAAAGGAGAAGAGCTGCATAGAGTCCATGCAGGACGAGAGGTCAGTTGGACATACCATGCTGTTACATGCAGACAGGGGGTAGAGGGGAGTGGGGAGGGCTAACCATCGTAGGAGTCCAAGAGGGGCAGGGAGCCCTTTCTGCCCCCATACACCCCTCGCTGAGAGACAACCAGAGAGAAACAGAGAGAGAGAGAGAAGGGAGAAGGGAGAGGTAGTGAGAGTGACAAGAGAAAACTGTCAGTATCTGTGAGGTTTCAAAGGCTGCCGCTGGACAGGTAAAAGTGAGGAATTATCAAAGCAGTGCAGGAGATGGAGGGTTAGTACAAGTTCAGTCAGCAATCCCAAATTGTGAATGTGTGTGTGAATTCATAGATCGATAGATGTACCGGTAAAGTGTCTGTGGTGTCATCCAGAGTGTGTCTCCTCTCCCTCTGGTCCAGTGTAGAGTAGCCTTCTGAGAGAAAAAGACAGGGAATTACTAAAGTCATCCCATTTGTTGTCTTAAAAAAAGGCCCAATGACTGGGTTCAAGTCCTATTAATTTACCCTCATTAAAAAACAACAACAAAACTGTATGTATGTACTAACCAGGGCCTAGGTCATTTAGTGGAATCATGTCTCTCTTCTCCCCTATAATGAAACAAGGACAGACACCAGTCAAAAACATGCACATATACATACAATGAAGTCTGGGTACAGAGCCACATGATAGTTTCAGGTAAAGAACACAGAATAGTTTGTGAACAAGCACAGTGCATAGTGAAATAAATCATTCACCTCCGACAATTCACCTTTATTGACATAAGGGCAATAATTTTACAAGGGACTGTTCACCACATTTGCATCGTCTGTGAAATATGCTGTATTTCAACATTATTTTTTTTTGCCAAATGTAGTTATCTGATTAACCATGAATCATTTCTCCTGCACTCACCTCTGTCCAGCAGTGGTAGGGTGCTGTCCTCATACGTGCCGTTGGCTCGGCTGCTGGGGCCGTTGGTGGTGCTGGGGTTCAGGTTGACCATGAAGTCCGTCTTCTTCCAGCCGTCTTTCTCCAGCGGGCGACGCAGCTCCTTGTGGCCCCAAACCAGCTGCAGCACCTGGCCTGCGCCCCGCACCTCCCGGTCTGAACGCTTACTGCTCGACAAATAGAGGCGGGGAATAAGTCAGATTCGAACACTTGCCTGGGTGCTATGAAACTTCACTGTGTGGTAAACACAACTTCATCACTGTGTGTAATACAACTGAAGTCAGTTCTTGAGTGAGTCATATTTAGTACATACAGATGGAAAACTTGTATTGTAGTATTCACATTTTAGCTTTGATTTTTTTCAGAAAATTTTAAACTTTGTGCTCAAATATGTTTTGATGACATTTTTGGACATAAAAACAATTACTTTGTAAGGACTGCTGGTACATCATCATAAAAATCTAACCCTTTGTGATAACGGCAACATACTCTGGTGTTTTATAATGGGGCACATTCTTGTACAAAGAGTGTTAATGCATTTTTAATATGCAATGAGCTATTTTTGGCCCCAGCTCAGTTTGATAACATTAAATAGCAAACTCAGCAGTCTAATGTTGCTGCATTCTCTACAAAAGTGAGGAAACCAGCTGATTAAGTGGGAAGCCAGAGAGCTGAGATCACACTCACATGAACTGATAAAAAATGCAAATGCACTGGGGGAATATTCTAGTCCAAAAGAAAACACTGACACCACCATTTTGCTCTCATTCTTACCTCACTTCAACACACACCACACACACTCTTACTGGCTTTACTTACCCATCCTTGTTGATGAGCACCAGCCTCTCAATGCCTTGCGAGGCTCGGAGGGTCTTTGCCGCCTCCAGGCTGTTGCCGAGCACCTCAGAGAGCGTGCTCAACACGGACACAACGGTCTCTTCTGACAGAACACGCCCAGACTGGCTCTGGCCCCCAGGCAGGTCGGCCACTAGGTGGGGCACCGCATGCTTACCTACAGAGGGAAAAACACAGAGGTAAGTACACTGTACCTGGAAATATGCTGGTAGCTATAATGTCCTCTTTGCTGTACATTTTTAGTTTTCCATAAATTATTTGAGAGAGTTCAAATCAGAGAATTTTATCATAATAATTTATTCATATAGCATATTTAATAGAGGCATGCAATTCAGTGCACTTTACAAAATAAAGAAAGTAAGAATATAATTAGAAAAAAGTGCACATTTATGTGAAAACATGTTAAAAGTAGAACTTGAAAGAAAGAAAAAAAATATGAATAAAGTGAAATAATACTAAATAAAACATAAAATGGCTATTATATAACAGTTAATCTAAAAAGGTGAGTTAAATAGTTAAAAAGGTGTTAAATGATTCTACATTTCAGATGCCCTCAGAAGCAATGCAGTGGCAAGATCATTGTTCAATTGAAAATAATTAAAAACTTTAATTCTATTCTGAATCTGTCTGGGAGCCAGTGTAGTGCTTTGATAAAGGGAGTGGTGTGTGGATTCTTTGTGGGTTCGGGCAGCATCATTCTGAAAAAGTTGCGATGACTAATGGATTTCATCTGGAGACCAGTGAAAAGTAAAGTAATTGACTAGTAATAAATTTTAATAAGTGCATCTGTTAAATAACCACTGGTGTGACTAAGTCCAACCATGGTGATGTCACGAGATAAGCAGATACATTCAGCAACACACAATCGTACCGAGCAGTTCTCGGTTGCGGTTGTCAATGGCGAGGTTCCTCAAGGCTCCCGACATGGCCCGAACCACACGGTCGTTGCCGTGGGCCAGCAGCTCCGCCATCATGGGAAGTCCCTTCTCCAGACGCACGGTTGCCCGGATATACCGACCATACTGGGGAACAAGGAGGGAGAGAGCGAGTCATCATCCTGCACGTCCTGTTACATTTCACAACTTCACAAAACAATGACAGACTTTATCACAGCTGACTCAGCAGACATAAAACATATTCCTTTACACCAAGAGATGCAAAATGCTGGGGATTAATGTTCAGATTTAGATTAAGACAGACTTCTCCTGACAACATTATAAGTGACAGCGTGTCAGCGGCAGCGTCCTGGGTAAATAGAGCACTTACTGTCCATCGGCCGGCACACAGGTTCTGGATGGCGCCGGCGGCAGCCTCCAGCACCGAGGGGTTCTGGCTCTCTCTGAGCAGGGAGGTGTAAACACGAACCACCTCCGGCTGGAACAGCAGCTCATAGCCTGAGACAGAGGACACATGGTGGTGTCAATTTACAGACTGCACCATTTAAGCTGGACAGGAATGTAGCGTAAGAACTAAACAAAATAAATATGTCTTCTCCTTGAGCTGGGCATTGTGAGAACTTTAGTATTAAGGCAAGACTCCACTAAGTAATCTATGTAACTGAAACAACCAGTGGTCCACTACTGTTTATTTTAATGGTCTCATCTTACAACAAATAAAACAAATAAGTCCACTTAGAGGAAAGGAGACCTTGTTTGGAGTTTGAAATGGCACAAATCACTTAAATGAAATACTGAGATTGTAAGCTTAACTGCATATCTTTATCTTTATTTCCTTGAACAGGTCAGTCGTGCTAACTCACTGAGTCACATCTCTTCATTTAGATAGGGGTGCACAGGATTAAAAACAAAGTGATGATGGCATACAAAGTGTTACACAGGACATGACAGGAGGGGATTTGTAAGAGTGGTGGCTTGTAGGCTGCCCTGTGATTAATGGCTTACAGCCAAAGCGAGCCACACATACCTTTGGCAGGTGTTGTCCTCTTTGGAATGTCAACTTGGTCGGCACTGCCATCATCTACATCTTTCTTTCCTGCAAGCAGTTGAATAGAAACAAAAAGGCTGAGTAGAAAAATTAAAAACATGCAACAGGCTCCAAAGGTCAAAGTCAGTCCACTACTGATTTCATCATTTATCCAAAAAAA
>OMLB01004318.1:18813-46740 GCA_900302555.1 Myripristis jacobus
AAAAAATATATAGTTTTTATACAGGCAATTCATAATCAATAAATTTAGGACTATTCATTTTTAGATCTCTCTTTTTTTTAGATCTCTGATAAAGACTTATATGAAACAAGTATTTGTACGTGTGCAGATCTGTACCATATGAACAATAAAAGACACTGACTGAATTAGTCTGACCCCGAGTTATTTTTGATAAGACAGGCTGATTTTTGAAAAAAGACTTCTGTTGAATACTTTCCAGTTGTTTATACCGATATCAAAAGAACACAGTGAAACAGTTCAAAGGCAAATTGTTCTGAGTGCTGAAAAACTTTCTCAGTATCCAGTTGCAGCTAAATTCAAATTTCCAATGGGGGCAGTACAGCAGAGATTTTGATTTTCGTCCATAACAGACTTAACAGTCTGAGGACCAGTATATCAAGCCAACATCTTTACGAGACAGAACTGCATCTGCATCCAAGATACAAAGCCAAACGAATCAAGACCACCCAACTCCACTAAGTCAGGGGACAGACGAAAGACGACTGGAAGACTCTGGTGGTCGCAGTTTCCAAAAGAAATTCTTCAATGACAAAACAAGCATGAATGTTTAGCATGGGACACACAATACCAAAACTTCACTGGACGACTGGGACAAAATCTTGTTTACAGATGTATTTAAGTTTGAAGTTTATGATTTCAACTGGAGAGCTTCTGTGAGGAGATGGCCGCATGGCAGGTTAATCCAACAGTGCGTAAAACCTACGGTCAGATGTGGCAGAAATATTCAGGTGAGGGGCTATTTCCAGTGATTTGAAAAGGATCATATACACATTGACAAAAAAGAAATACCACTCTATTGTGCAAAGGCATACCCTCCCCACTGGCTTAAAATTGTGAGGAAGAGGTTTCATTTTCTAGCAGGAGAAGGAACCTAAACATGCTACGAAGCTGAACCACGCCTATCTGAAGCCAAAGAAAGATCAAGGAGCGCTGACTTACAGTCACCAGACCTCAGACCAACTGAACAACGACAACAGAAGGCAAAACACACCGTAACATCACAATCTGGGATGCTCTGGAATAATGCAAATTTTCAAATTCTGCAGAAACCTGATTTATGGAACATATTAGTGAAACTTTATGTAATCTTGTTTGAGAGATATAAAATTGACTAAATGTTTCTATTAGTTTTTGATAAATGATGAAACAAAACAGTTGTTGGTAGTGGACTCAGACATTTGGACCTCCCTGTAGGTGGAATGGAGTCGGCTAAGGAGTGCATTCAAAACTCCTCAGTCCTGTGTTCTGGTACACTGTCAGTGTTACGTAAAATGTGACCATGCAGCTGGTGGCACAAGCAGTGTGAGCATGCAACCTCCTGACTTCAGGTGACCATGCCTGTGAACTGGACGTGAATTCATCAGCGTTAGACATCCATTTTTATCCAATGATGTCCAATCATTATTCTGTGTTAGTAAGTCAGTAGATGATAGACGGCGAGTGGTTGAGTTGGAATGCATCAGAGTGTAAAGTGAACGAGAACAACAAGGAGAATCTTACCTTTGGCAAACCACTCATCTAAACACAGAGGGAAGAAAAAGGAAGAAGTAAAGCAGGGAGGGAGTTTGGGAGGAAAAAAAAGGGAAAAGAAAGAAAGGAGGGAAAGAGTGGTAGAAGGTGAAAAATAGCACCAGGTGGCCCCAACACCAGCAGGCTCAAACCCACCAGAAACCCTTCACCCTTCAGTAGCAAATCATACACCCAGTGACCTCTGAGCCCTCGATGGCAGCCTAATACCAACCTTTGCCCTTTCGAGAGCCAAAGCAGCCGCCTTTGTTAGAGGCAGGGGCAGGGCCCTGGTTGAGGGGTGTGGCCTCTGCATAGCGTTCACTGCCGGGGACTTCACGGTGAACCTGGTAGGAGAGATTCCTCAATAGGCAGACGCTGTTTTCCACCAACTGCAGGGAGACGAGAAAAGGGAACAAGAGGGAAGTGTCAAAGAGGGAGATGGACGAGGACAGATGCACTAATCTAGCAAGATGGTTCAAGTAGCTCAAGATAAAATTCCACAGTTAGCCATTACCTTATTATCCACATCTTTGCGGTTAATCTGTGACTGGACGATGTACATGAGTGAATCTACCAATCCCGTGCATTCTCTGAGCTTCCGCCTGGCCTCGCTGCGTTCTGAACTCACATTTCTGTTGGAGGGAGGGACAAGTTAAATACAAAAGAGCGTGCTTTTTTTTTTATATCTCTCTCTTCTCAACGTTAAGTGTCCACTTCCATGACTCTTCTTTCCATCCACCCATCCATCACTCAATTACCTAAGGCAGCCAGCGGTGTTGGTCAGAGCAGTCTCCCACTCCAGGTGGCGTGGTTTGCAGCTTTCCTCAGCTCCATCACTCCCTCGCTCCCAGCCAGAGTGGGGCACCATCACTTCATCAGCAAGGGCGTGTAGTGCATGGTCCACAATCTCCATCTTTACCGAGTCGTGGGAGGAGAGGTTCCACAAAGTGCCTGGAATAATACAATGAAAGTCATCGTATGTGTAACAATGATATGCGTTGCAAAAAGAACAGATGGTAAGACCCTCACTGAGCTCAAAAGACCAGTTCTTGGATTTGATCTTTCCCATTGTTTTTGCTCTTGAAATCCACTTTGTATATTCAGTTTTTCCACTGCAGCTGTCGAGTGAGCTCATGCCTCATTTGACTGAATCATGTCTTGCAAATTCCAAGATTCATTTTTCTGTTCTCCTGTAAGGAAAACTGTGAGGCAAAATGTGGTGTTGTGTGAGGGTTCATGAGGGTTCTGCTCTTGCAGGAGCACATAAATCCAACAACCTTTGACTTGGCATACAACAAAGTGACCAGAAATGCTAGCATCAAAGCTACTTTCCACTTTTAAAAAAATGCGTCCTCACTAAGATATGTGTTTCTAAGGATATATCATGTTGGTGGGTGTTCAAACTCTGAAATACCAGTAAGAAGTGAGATCAGGCTACACCCTTTTACAGTTTAAAAAATGTCTAGCTTTTTAGCTCTAGTCTACAAAACTAGGAATATCATACTGACATGTACAAGCACCGTGTGAGCTGCTTTACCTGTGATGGTATCAGTGAGGTCCTGGTCGTGGGTTTTCCTCAGTAACCTGACCAGAGCTGGCACTCCATCACAGTTCTTGATGGCGATCTTGTTGTCTGGGTCTCGTCCAAAAGAGATGTTCTTTAATGCTCCACAGGCCGAGTGGTGCACTTCCTTCTTCGGATGGTCCAGCAGGCACACCAAGGATGGGATGCCCTTCAGGCGACGCACTTCTGACTTCACCTTGACACACACAAATAGGAAACAACAAACTTTAAAGTGAGCAGCATACAGCAACAGAAAATTGTGAAGTGAAAACATCCTGTGTTTCAGTCTTACCTTTATGTGTCTGAGTGTTTTACCTTGTCATTTTTGAAGGTGAGGTGCTGCAGGAAGGCAGCAGCATTGGTCTTGACAGGGTCCAGACGGTAGTTCAACATGGCAATCACCTCTGGCAGCTCCGGTTGTCTCCAGGATGTGGGAGGGGCCTTCCTCAGTGTGCTGTCCAATGAAGCCATGCTTCCCCTTTCCATTGTCATGGGAACACCCCAGGTGTATGGGTCAACTCCCCCCATGTCACCATCCAAAGTGTCCTCACAGCTCCTACATATTGTTAAGGAGGTAGATATGTGGGTATTAACATAAGTAAATAAGAGCTATGATGTTAGTGAGCACTGCGTGTCCATGACAGCAGCTAAGACCCAGGAGAGGTATTACCAAATCTGACTTAGCAACTCTGGCAAAAAATGGTAAACTGAAAGTCTTTGAATTATCTGAGGAAAAAAAGAGTAGTTCTTAAAAAGTTGTTCTAAACCTGCTTTAAATTTTACCTGAGTCTACGCCTGTCCATACCCCCAGGGCCAGGTCCCAAACGTGGCATGGTACCATAGCCCCCAGGGTGCATGGGTGGAGGTCCCATGCCATAGTCTACATCATCATATCCCAGACTACGCTGGTCATCCTCCAGTCCATAGTGGCCGTGGCCATATCGCACTTCCATGGCTGAGCCCATGGCCCTCATCCCACGGGCCACCTGAGGCTGCGCTGCATATGGGTCTAACTGCTGGCGGCTTGGAGCTCGGTAACCAGAATCCAGGGTCCTGTAGCCGTCAACTGGCCTGGGAAGGAAGAGGAAAATTATCAAGGGTTAAGGATGCAAGAACAGAGATTCAATTTTTAGTAATTGGGGATATGCGAACACTTGATTTTCAATGAATCGAAAACAATGAATGACTTTTGTTCATAATGATGCATAACACTTAAGATAACCTCTCTAGATTTGGGAATCAGAACTAAATTACAACAAAATGTGTCCAGATACAAGTTCTTTTCAGTCAATCCAGGGATCCTGTACCTGTAGCGGTCGTCCATACGTGTGCCTCTGCTCAGGCTAGCATACGGCTCCGGTGGTGGGCCTTGCCGGTAGTCGTCATAACCCCCAGGAGGGCCATAGTGGTAGTTTCTGGGCACTGTGGCAGTGGGGTAATCTCCTGCTCCTCCTTGCCTGTAGGGACGGTCCAATGTGGCACTGTACCCACCCATGCCAGACATCGACAAGCCTCCATCAATAGACACAGAATCAGGGGGCAGGACTGTGCGTGAGGCAATTGGTTTCTTCATCTGAGGGAAAAGATAAGAGAGGAATGCTTTCATTTCAATAACATTTGTGACACAGTCGGTTGAGTGGAAAGGTTTCCTTGTTTTGGAGCCACATGTATGCCCCTGCTGGTTTTAGACGCAATCACACCACAGCTTTTGCCTGTGTGTCCTACTTTCTACTTTACAATTGTCTGAATACAAATAATACAAAAAAAAGCTTCTGAAGCAGACTTCAAAAAGAAGTCTGTTAATCTTTTAAACTGGTGCGCATCCCATCTCCTTACCCCATTGTCTGACCGTCGCGTGGTTCCCTCGTCAGAGAAGACTGAGTGTGCTTCCTGTGAGTCGTCCTCTGGTGTGTAGCTCTCATCTAAAACGCCGTGTGCAGGGTCCACCATCCTGTACTGTGGCACACACATTCAGCATCCAATTACATTTTTATTCACACAAGCCACCGTTACTTTATTTAAATAATTTGAAAATTATTCAACTTATTAAAGTCTCATGATGAAACACACACAAAGACACTCACTTGTGTCCCGTTTATGTATCCGTCTGTCAGTTTCAGTCGTTCTATGTCTGCATCCCCTAAACGCCCGTTCTGGTGTGGGAGAGAGAGAACTGTTAACAACATAATATAAACATATGAACTGAAACTCTATACATGCCACCAGCAATTTTACTGAAACCTCATATATAAAAAAGGAGACTGACTGGAATTCCAGTAAGCAGTCTAGCCTGTCCTCTTACAGCCCTCCCCCAGATAACATTACTGCTGCTAAAGCACATTCAGCGCTGACCAAACCATCCCTGCATATTTATGGTCTGTGAATCACTGCCAGACATGAGGAAGGACATTTTGGAACGCAGCCATTCATCCTCACACCCTACTTCCTCCTTCTGCAATCTGTCAGACAATCAATGACCGTCACTCTGTATAACTTTGGACACTGTTAATTATCACTTGCTTCATGTAATATGAATGTATCAATTATTAGAACTAGCCTCAAGCTGAACCACACAGGGCCATATAATTTTGGAAGTGTGGAAAAAATATTTTAGTAACTATTCCACCATGCAAAATCAGTCCATGTTACAGAAAGATGGCACTACTGCATAATTCAATAAACTCAAGATTATGAGGCTACACTGACCATATAAGCGCTACTGTGACTTTTTGCAATGCACATTATGTCCACACGGGAGCATTGCTGTCATTCAAAACAAGCACGACGCTCGTTTTATAAGACCTGCGGCTGCTCTTGTAACACATTAGCACATTTCTGTCATGCTTTCGGAACAGCATGGAGCAGCCAAGTTTTTATTACATAATAAACAGATAAAACATCAACAGCTGGCCCAAGGTCAACAAATGCTACTCAACAGGAAAGTGGTTATCAAACGTAACAAATTAACAATTTGTCTGGTCTATTAACCTTTAATCATTTAGCTTTGTGCCACGTAAATCAGGCCAACTGAATATCTAAACAAAACAGACTCACATAGCCCAAACATAGAATCTCAGTGTCAGGAAGCCCTTGGAGGGGGAAAAATTTTTTAGAGGACACCATCTGAACGGTCCTCTATAAGAGCTTCCTTTACTACGTCCTCCACTAAGTCTACGGTCAGGGCCGCTGACATAGGGGCCCTGACTTTTATCTGCGGGGGGCGCCTTTGGAGATCATCTTGGGCCCGTCCTAGGCATAAGCTAGACACATGTCAGCCCTGTTTACAATCAGCTGAGCCTAGGGCTGAATCCAAATGACCAGAGTTCAAAGCACTTGCAGACTCGTGGACTTTGTAGCATGTGCCTGAAAAGTCTGTGAGTGCTAAGGGCTTTCCTAATCCACAAGGGGCCTCAAGTGAACTTTCTGCAAATTTTCAGAGAGTCCGCTTGGGGTGCGGACTTCAGACTTCACTGATTCAATTACCCACAACTAATTGCAATACTGACATGACAGTTTTTCCAACTGCTGGAAAAAAAAATGAACATATTATCAATTTGTCAAACAATTCCTGTATTAAAACGTTAACTGAATCATATCGACCAAAAATAATATTCAACCACATTATGATAAACAAATTTGTAGAAGTATAGTAGAGGTGATCAAAATGCATTTTATTATTGCAGCCTACCTTCTAAAAGCTATGCAGTGTAACGCCAAATATATAGGTTAAGAAAATGGTCAAAAAAAACAAAAAAACAAAACAAAACAAGAGAAGGTCTTCCAATGCAAGTAATGCAACTTATTTAGTCATAGTCCAGTCCTTATTTACAAAGATTTCTGGACTTGAGGCCTGTCTATTAGTGTTTTTTATAGCCTTGCCATTTCACAGCCTCGCAGACTAGACGTGACGACAGTGAACACATCACAATATGTACAACTGAACTCCGCAAGGTCTCAATCCGCAAGTCCAGAGGGTGGACATTTGGATTCGGCTTAGCTTGCGGTGTAGTGATAGTCACAAGACATTTTGTGGAGACAGTAAAACTAGACAAGGAGGTGACAGCAGGGCCTTGTCTAACCAAATATCCCTGCTCTGTAAACAAACCAGCACAGAGGCAATCTTAAAACCCTCAGACAAGTAAGCTGATCTTTTAACGCCAACATAATTTTAGCTTTACCTCAAGATGGATAAAGAATTCAACTACATCATGGTAAATAAACATAGGCTATGTAACTGAAATAATGTGGCAGGAGAATAACAAAAATAAGAATATAACTGTATAACTGTAACTGTAGAGCATGCTATATTGTGGGTGGATTCAACATACAAAAAAGGGACTAGCATGCAAAAGAAACCTTGGCATTAGTATCACAGCAAAAATAAAATCCTTTACATTTAGTGAAAATATATCAATGTTTATGGGGTGGATGCAAGGCTATGAAACACATGCATGACAGATGGCCTCATTCCATAACACGACATGCTGCGACAAAGAGGAAAATAACTGGGAGGCCATGACAGGGGCTGACAAAAGGTATGCTGAGGTGGTATTGGTGAGTTGACTCTGTGTGTGTGTGTGTGTGTGTGTGTGTGTGTGTGTGTGTGTGTGCATCCGGTGAGTCAGTGAAGGTATGCACAAAGTATGTGATGATGACCATAGATCTCATGTTTAAAAGTGGTGAAAACTATGTTCAGAAACAAACCGATGCGTTTCTGGATGAGAACTGAGAGAGACATGGACACACAAGAAATAAATCAAGACACAAACAGGCACACACACACATACACACTGAGCACTGCTGGGGAGGAGGCTGGACGGAGGTGAGGAGGAGCGGAGTGATGAATGAGTGCAATGGCAGAGGGATGGGTGTCATGAGGGAGAAAATTTCCACTGAATTCACTGGAAAGGAGGAGTGGATTGAGAGAATGATGGATGACAGCTGTGTGTGTGTGTGTGTGTAAGTATTTCTGGATGGGACACTGAGGCATGGACGGCATTAGCTGGGTGATGCTGAGGCACAGGATGGGTGACTGCAGACGCCTATGAGAGACGTTCGACGGGGATGCCAGGGATTACCTGTGTGTGAGGGAGGGGGCGACCCAGGGCCGAGGGGCTGGTGGCAGGGAGGCCAACTCTCCTCCTCTCCTCCTCCAGCGCCCGGGTCAGCTGTTCAAACTGCACCTCCTGCTCCCTGACCGACTCCAGCAGAGCCGCTGCACTCTCACACTGCTCCATACACACTACACGGCCCCAAGTGGAGAGAGGGGGCGATACACACACAAACACACACACACACACACACACTCACAGCTATAGGCACGTCCACATAAAATCAAACCAACTGAAGGAGGAATTTATGGACCTGATGTTTAACTGAAAAGTTTAATTAATCACATCTGATATCTGCTGACAGACATTTTGTTTGGTGGCAGTCATACTAATGGATGTCCTTCTGAAAACTTTGCTTGAGGTTCTACTCTACACCAAATGGAGCACGACAACTGAAATTTTAGTTCTAATTACTAATGTTAATTGTAATTTTTAGCTGGCTAAGCAAATGCTAGTAGGAAGTGCTGCTAATATAAGCCATTGCTAATATAAGACTCTAGACAACGGGGTTGAAATGAGGTGTTCTTTTCCTGAGAAAGTGCTAAAAACACACAAAGCTATCAATGTTGTCTGGATGCACTTCTCCTCTGTTGACAGTAATGACAAAAATACAGTTCAGTTTTAGTAACTAGTTAAAAAAAAACCCAGATTTTTCTTCTTCTTTTTCTTCAAAAGTGAAAATAATTGTTAAGCTATTCTTGTCTTTGTAATTATTCAACGTTCTGTGCACCAGCAGCATAGTATATAGCTTGACAGATGTTTGTTTGTTGTACCGCAGCTAGAGGACAAGCCCCGTTTTCACATGCAGACTTGCACCACTGTACATTCTGCAGAAAGGCTAACATCATCATACAAACAGCAGTCTTTACAAGGAGACATTTAGACGTGCATCAAAACAAAAACGTAACAAAAAAATGTGTGCAGACAAACTGCAGAGGGGATCACAGCCTCAGGCCATGTCCACACTGAGCCGGCTCTCCTTCAACATCCAACAGTCCATTACAAATGTCCTTTTTGAAAACAGGAAACACACAGCACAGTCAATTACATGTAGAGATTCTCAAAAACTGCTGAAAGCTGTGCTCTAACAAGTTTTATTTAGCATTAAGTATGATAGGCTTGCTTCGTTTACTTCCACTGATGGAAGGCATTGCTGCTCTCGCTGACCTTTAACAGGAGCCTTAAAAAATCTGTCTTATAAGCTGCGATATTGTGGCGTAACTAAGGAGAAATTATTGCTCTCATGAGGAAACAACCACTCTGAATCTTCCTCTACTGGGTATACCAAGGAAGACAGCGTCCATATTCACCATGTTTTCGAACTTTCATGAATTATACTCTGATTTCCATTTTTCTGTGAACATAATTAACAAAACAAAAAGGCATTCTTTTACCTAATGTCGCTTGAATTTTGATTTGATTTGGAACAAGTATTAAATTGCAAAACTGAAATACTTACAAAAAGTATAACCAAGGTTTTAGTTGTTTTTTTTGTTTGTTTGTTTTGAAATCAGAGTTTAGGGATAAACTGATGAAGCTGACCTAGCAGAGGAAGAGAGGTTTGAAAAAACTAATGCGGTAAAGTGTGGATGCACAATGAAATGCATTATTTCAGTCAATATCAATAATTATTTCAACATCCAATAATTATATAATAATAATTATAGTTTAAAGGCTAACATTTGCTTCTGTGTGAAATGTGAACAGTCCAGAATGCTAATAATTAGCATGATGCTAATCTCTTCTAATCACCAATCAACATAGTGTGCAGTTCCTGTGTACTGTGTGTGTCTCCTCACTCACAACCAGGTGTGCAACCAGACCTTTCTGTATTCTTGCTCTTTGATAGGCTAGCTTTGTTTACTCCCACCAATGTAAGGGGCTTTTTCCTTCACTGAGCTTTAATGGGAGCCAGACCATAAAAATTTCTCCAATTTCCCCTCAGGGACCAATAAAGCAATTCTGATTCTGATCTGTGTCTTACACTGATTGAAATTTTATTGAACATTTTTTATATTTATATTGAGGGATAATATTCTGCAATAATTACTGTTGTTTTATTGAATGGAATATGGTTGTTTTGGATTTGCTCGGCTTAGTATGGACAAGGCCTCCGGCAGACAATCACAAATACACACCTGTGGGCGTGGCTCTGTAGAAGAGGTGAGAGATCACGCCAAGGTCAGAGGTTGAGCTCTAGTTGCGAGGGCTCATGAGTAGAAGGTCACCAAACCACCAAGCCCAGAAAGAGGGAGGAATGAACTGCAAAGACAATAACCAGGAGAGAGCGGGAGAATGTGTTAGTGGTTGCTGTAGAAAAACAGCAAGACAGTGAGAATACCGTGCAAATGTGTCAAAGGGCCTGTGTTTGCTCTGTAAGCACACAAACACACTGAGGCACAGACACATATGGCAGCCCCAGTCTTCAGACACACCCTATATTTACTCAACACTTGGCCTGCGTACAGTAGCTAGTAGCTGTGGGAGGCTGACCAACCTGCAGCTCTTTTTCTGGGCCAGAGAACATACACTGTCAGCATAAAGGGAAAAGGAGAGACTGGGGAAGACAGAGGAAAAAAACAGCTTCCCAATCTAGAGCAAATATCTTCCGCTCAGCTCCTCTGTTTCTTCTCCAGCATCAGCTCTCCCTATTTCTTCGGCTTTTCCCCTCTAATTAGTCTTCGTCTACCTCTGCTTATACTCTCTTTCACTCCACTTGCCTTGCTGTCTCCCTTCTTATCTGCCTTTTTTTCTCTCTCTCTCTCTTCCTCTGTCTCTCTTATCTTGGTTTCATGGTGTGCTCTAGTAGTCACAGAGAGACAGAGGCGTTGTTAAATCAAAGCCAAACAAGTGGAGACTCGATTTGTAATTCCCTGATAAACCCTCAGCAGCCAGGCTCCCCGGCAGTCCTGGCTTTAAAGGTTATTGTACCCAAGCGTTGCAACACACACACACCTGCATGACCGGTTGGACAAGGCAGAGGAGGGGCGACCAAATTTCACTGTGCCTCTGTCTCGGTTTCTCAGTGTCTCGCTGTCTTGTGAACATACAAACTTGACTAGAAATTTGGACCACATGAGCGCACAGAGAATCAAACAAGGACCTGCATTTGCACTTACGGCAGCAGGTGTGCGTGCCAAATGTAGAGTGCCAGCAAGTGCAATTAAGGTGAAGAGCAGAACAGAAGCGTATTGAGTGTGAGAGGAGAGAGGGAGAGAGGAGGGTGAGCAAGTGAGTCACAGTTTCACCTGCGGAAACCTGATAAAATTAGGAGAGCCGGAGAGAGATTCATGATGATGTCACTGCTGTGTCCTGTTCCTGTCTGTCTAATGACTCAGACACACACACACACACACACACACACACACACACACACACTATCACACCTCTTTGCTTACTTACAAAAAACATTCATGAATTAAGGTGTGCCCAGTGTGGAAAAAGGGGGAGGAAAGGAGGTGGACTGATGAGAAAACGATGAGCAGCTTTGTATTTCACAAGATAAGGGGTTTTTAGCTGAAACTTAAAATGTTTCAGGAACTGAAGTCAGGATTAGTAGGAAGTCATGAAGTCACATACTGGTGACATCACAGCCCCCCCCTCACCACACACACACACACACACACACACACACACAATCCTCTGCATAATTGCTGCTGTGCCCTGGAGCCATAACCTCCCACCTGAGCAAGCCACAGACTGCTGTCCTGTAAAACATTATGCCCATATATGGTCAGATCCAAAACAGGACTACAGACCGCTAGAGAAAGCTAGAGAGACTGAGACGGACAAGCAAACATGTAAAACAAGGAGAAAGATAGGCAACAAAAAGGGATAGAGGAAGGGGGGAGGGAGACGGGGAGAAGGAGAGGAGGGGGAAGCAGATAAGGAAAGGAGTGCGGAATTAAAGATAAAAGCAGATCTCACATTCCAGGCATTGTCTCTGGCCAACACACCACAGCGGCCCACCCACTCATTCACTAAAAACAAAAAAACAAAAAAACAAAAAAAACAACAACTTTGCAGGACATAATCATTTAGTGCTCTCTGCATACTGTGGAGCATTTCAAGACAAGCTGAAGGGTCACAGTGATCCCAACTAAAACAGACCCATATACAAAAACATTCCATAATTTGATACCACATAAACAGCATATCACTCTCCATCCTCTATCTCAAACACACCATATGATTGTGAGTATAATTAACATTCTACATGCTATCTTATTTCAGTAATGAGCTTTGCTGTCATTGATACAAGACAGATTATCAACTGTGGTTGATATTTCTTGGCCAAGTATACTTGGGAATGTGATGCTGTGTGTCTCTAGGTGTGTGTGTGTGTGTTGTGTGTATTTTTCAGCCACAGCCAGAGGAGGGAATGTGCAGCTGTCAGTCCAGGGAGGTTGGTGGAACAATGAGAAGTTTGTGCAAGGGAGCGCAAGTGTGAAAAGAGATGTAGATCGAGGGAGATTGTGGCTCTGCATGGGTCGGTCCACATGCACATTTGTGATTATGTGTGTGTGTGCGTGTCATGGTGGGGGGTGGGCACTCCCTGTGTGCACAACTTCACGCCAAACTCCTGCAGCACCCTGAGCTCCACCCACCTCTCCTCTCTAACAGTTGCTAGTTTTGGCCTTGACGCCTTTTCGGAAGTCAGCTGTGGGTTTCGTTGAACAATGAAAACAACGCCACCGTCGCATTCCCATTCCCCCTTCCCCTTCTAGCCACTTCCTGAGAAACAGGATGTTATGGATTCACCATCAGAGATGAGTAAATGGACGGTAGAGCTACGAACCAGTACATTACCACAGATAAATAAACCATTAGAAGACCCAGCTGTTTCCCCTATAGGACATATGTTTGGTAAACCACCCACTGATAATTGTCTTCTTGCATTAACAGAGACTGTTTTGCGGTGAAAATCCCCTCCAGTCAATATGCTGATCATACGACCACAAACCACTTCCCCTTTTGCCAATACTCTTCTCTGTCTACTGTTCACCGTTCCCCTTTTCTGCAATATCAGTCCTAAACAATCCTGATGAACTTCTGCATAGCCAAACCATCTGGTTTTCACTTTTTTGCTCATGTTGCTTTGTTTAATTACACCAGGCAGTGTTCCAGCAATCTTCCCAGTTCAATCAGCCTACTTTTCTGTCCCTTTCTAAAGAAGGGAAAAAACATCCAGGTAGAGCATCTGAGAAAAATATGGAAAAGTAGCAAAACAAAACTCAAGCAAAGAAAGAGAGAAAACGCTCAGACACGCACCACGTACCCCAAACCTTCATCAACTACACTATAAGAATTAAGGATCTGTGTAGCCAAGAGCACAAATACAACACACCATCAGCAGCAAAAGTACCATGGTTTTGAAATGAAGGCTGAGAAAGACATGTGAGCATGTTTCTGAACAACCAAACAAACAACAACAAAAAAAAGAGTATGTTCTGCTTTCCCTGAATCAACGGCAACAAATTGTCAAAATGTCAAACAAGTGCCTTTAGGTCAATAACACACATGCACCCACACAACTCTCCAACATCTGATCCCTTCCTGACACACCACGAGTCACATCGTTCCATCTGATTCTGGGCCATCAGTCAACATGACTCACTCAACCCTGTCAGAAGACATCTGCGATCATACACACATGTAACCAACAATACAGCCTTTGTGAACTTAATGAGTCTCTGCTCAATGCAATCGGGACCTACACCTGCCACCAGCTGCAAAACACACACTGAGGGATCACACAAGGTAACAATGCACATCTGTTTATGGATTTCGAGGTAAGTGACACTGCAGTTTGCTGATAAGCCAGTGTGATGGACCTGGCATTAGTTTGAGCAGAGTGTGCCTTGTAATGGGCTTGAAGCTTTAGCTCCACTAATCCATTTACCTCTCAACACATACACACATGTTAACATGCACGCATACACACAGACATGCATAGGCCCACCGTGGATTAGGCCACACACCTCAAAAGCGCACACAAACAATTGCAGGTGGCTCTGGAAGCATGCATCAACAATCAAACACTGACTGGCAGAGGCATCTCCAGGAACGGCTGATGTGTGTGTGTACTGGCACTCACACACACTGTTATTAAGTACATCTGCAGCACATGCGAGTGAATAACAAAAGCAACTAAAGGACAATCCCTAACCCAATGATTAATATGTACATAAACAGAAATTAGATTAGTCTTAGACCTGCATGAAAGACACTGAATTACACATTTGCCCGCATGAAAACAATGGTTACAAGGGAAAACGCGGCCCGTTTGTTCATATTCAGAGCGCAGGATGACAGTTATCCCCACCCAGCTTTTTTCCCCGACCAAAACGAGTTCACACAGGAGCCACCCAACAGGTTCACAAGCTGACATACAGTCCTGCCTGTCTGACGGACAACAACTCCAAGCCCACCACCCTTAAACACACTCAAAGACACAAGCAAGCTCAGAGAACCAGCAGCTCTTCAAACTAGTGGAGAGGTTTCCAGTTACTCTGTGTGATTACTTTAGACAACAGTCGTCTCATCTGACCCTGTAACTGCCACCTTGTCCTCTCCGGTTAAGAAAAAGGTATTTCCCTGAGGGATGGGAAGCAAGAACACGAACTGAAACAACAGAGACGTTAATTAGGTCAACGCACAAAAATTGTCCACGGGGGAAGCAAACACTGTCTACTTCAGTGCTGTACGGCAGCCTCGTTATAAAATAGCACGCCTGATGAATTTTGACTGTTCATACAAAAGCCTTCCAGCAAGCCCAATGATGAACGATCAGGAGTTTCTTTCACCACTTGGGCTAGCATTTCCCTGATCTCACAAGAATCACAGTTTGGTGTATTGATTAGCTAACGTAAGCTAGCTATCTAGGGCAGCAGCAATGAACAGAGTTGGCAGCACAGCATCGTCAGACAACACAGACCAGAGAAAGCCATGATAACACATTGGTATAAAAAAAAAAAAGGCTCGCAACGAACAAAAGACTCACACATGGAGTGTTAGGCTACATCCAGGATAGCATCTACGCTGCCGCTCCGGTAAATAAAACTGCTCATCCGAGATGAAATCAACGCGATAGGGTTGCTCGGTTGCTTGCTCAGCAGCCTTATGACCTGTTTTAGCTGTCTAGCTAGCATCACAATAACCTACATATAAGGTTAGCCGAGTGAAAACAGAGCGAGCAGCCAGGCTAGCGTTAGCATTGCCGTGCCACTGCCAAGCAAAGCAACTAACGCTACACACAGCTGAGCGGCCTTCTCTGGCTAATTTGCACTCTTTTACCTGCCTCAACAACATGCTAAAGTACTCAGTGTAACATATGGGGTAATTAGTTACCAAAGGCAAGAGGACGGAGACTCCAGGTTTTGGTCTTTGGTGTGTAACGTTACCGTTAGCTTCAGCGCTAGTTAGCTAGCTGATTAGCTTTGGAAAGTCGTGCTGATATGCTGTCGATGTGACCACTCCTTGCCAACGCTGCAGTGCACCAGTTATCAGTAAAACCCCGCACCGTTACACCAACCCCGTGTGAATGTCTCAGGAAAGACTTACATATTCGTGTAGCTTGCCCCGACCCTCTCCGCCGTATTCCTTTTAGTGTTTTTTCCGTCTTTTCCCCTCCTTTCCTGGGTTCTCGGTCAAGCTCGTTAGAGACGAGGCAACATCACCGAGTTTTCTATCAAAGAGAGGGCGGGATCAACGAGCCGTTTACCGTAAATACGGCGCAAGCCAAATTCCTCTGTTCTCACACAGGTGTGTCACAAGTTGCGAGACGTCCAGTCATTCGCTGGTCTAGACATTATCAGTCAGATGCACAGGAAATCGACTCCCTTTAGTCTTGATTGTACTCCGAGTCAGGTTAAACACACAGCGACTGATTCCAAAACACGCTTATACAGATATGGTCGTGATCGTGGTGCACTAGTAGAATATGTTGTATGTTTTCCCCCGCCCCTGCTCCCCTCCCATTTCCTCCCCCTCTCGCACTCAAATACTGATGTCATTTAATTGATTGCCTCAGAACAATAGCCTGAGGGAAGCGGCATTTCTGTGGGAAATCTAACGGCATTCAGTAGTAACGTGATACACTAGTGACTATGATTTGCTCCAACTTGTTTCCCTTTACACTGACCGCGTCCGTCATCATCATAATCATTTGATTTCTGTGTCATGTATTACCCCATAACTATTTTGGGGTCATTGCCATGATTACCCATCCGCCAAACCTCACATATTCTTTCTTATTTTGTCTGAGTTTACATAAAACAGTGACATCAATTAATGTCTTTCTTTAAAAACCTCTTTATACCTTGTATTTCCCGTTATTCTCTCTGTACACTTTGGTTTCAATTCAAATTTGAGTGAAACCTAAAGGCAAAGAAGGGGACTCGACATAAACAGTAAATCAGTGTGGAGTTAGTGGAAAGAGGAACAATGCAAGGAATTTCCCCTTGCTTCCTGAAGAGTCCCCAGCAATGCTCATGAGTCAAGATATGTGTCACTGTAATCACCACAAACAAAAACAATGCTGCACTCTAGAGGTCCAAACTGCAAAAGCCCTGCATTGGAGGTTGAAAGACTTCATTAAATCAAACTTATGTGTTAGTGAAAAAATCATATTTTATTCATTAAAAATTGCAGACTATAAATCAGTGGAGGAAATTCTCCACAAAATGATTATTGCCTAGTTTGAGACTGTCCAAGGCGTACAAAAAAGTGAAAAAGAGAACAAAACTACAACAGAGAGGACAGGAGGTAGGTTGCTTTTGTAATGTACAAGGAAAACAGAGAGAGAGATGCAAGAAAAGAAATATCCCCCCATTATGCTGCGTGTACAGCAAACTATACAGTGAGCCAAACATTTTCTGTTTCAAATTACAGTGGTCAGAATGACAATCACAGGTATGAGGTTTAGCCTATAAATCTGTCTATTGCTATCAGTTGCTTGCTGTGAGACTACTCAATTCAACTCAAATTCTTTTAAAAGAGACACTTTTACATCAACACTTTCAGCCTGATATTTTCTTTCTACTTCTTTTTTTTTTTACTTTTTTTTTTTTTTTTTTTTTTTTTTTTTTTACACACTACCTTCATTGGCAAACCTTGCGGCAACAAATTGGTACAGTAAACAGAAAGCTGAACAAGCAAATACCAATCCATCGGTTCCAACAGAAAACTGCTTAAAAGTTGTTTTCCAAGAACCTGAAGTGGTAGTGCAGGTGTTGCACTGAAAATTTATTTCCCCAATGAAATTGTTGTCCCTAGCGGTTTTTCTTCACCTCGATCTCACATCAGACAAGAAAATACTAAATCTTGTCAGTTTTTGTGGGTTGTTTTCCTATCACTGTTTTTTTTTTTTTCAAATTGTAGAAATCATACAATTGTGGAATTATTTCAAATTACTCTTTCGAATTACTAGCTCAAATTTGATTTGAACTAGTTAGAGCTAATAACTGCTCATTTCCACCCACTGCTCTTCTGGCCGGCCTGGAGGGGCAATCCTTCATGTTTTCCATTTTCCCCTTTTGGCTTCTGGAGAGTTTTTTCTTGCCCACTATGAGGGTTCAGGCTGAGGGTGTTGTTTTGTCTTCTATAAACTAAGGACCTGTAAAGCCATTTCAGATTGTGACTGAGGACTCTGAATAAACTCCAACTTGACCTTAAATCACAAGCGTCCATTGATTCTACAAGGAAGCTGTTGGATTCTATATTAGCCTGGTATTTATAAAGCACATTTTCCCTCATAATAATTTCATTCTGCAGTGGCAAAACAACAATGCACCAGGGACATAATGAGGACGCTGGGAGGAAACCCATTTATCATGTCATGAAAAACTGCTGAGAAACAATGTCCCTTAAAGTCGTTTCATCATTGTCTGACTGCAGTGTCAGAGCACCCCGTTGCTGGTGTGTGTGATCATGTGCCTGCGTAGGTTGCTGGGGTTGTTGAAGCTGGCGGTGCACTGCGAGCAGGTGTACGGTTTCTCCCCAGAGTGAGTCCGCAGGTGGATCTTCAGGCTGCCGTTCTGTGTGAAGCGCTTGCCGCACTGGAGGCAGGCGTACGGCTTCTCGCCGGTGTGGATGCGCATGTGGATGCTCAGTGTGGTCTTGTTGACAAAAGACTTGCCACACAAGGCACAGGGCACGGGCGACTCCCCGGTGTGGCTTGCCCGGTGTAGGATCAGGTCTTCGCGGCTGAGGAAGCGCTCCCCGCAGAAGCTACAGTCCAGGGATTTGTTGGCAACATGGGAGAAGACGGGGTTCTGCTGCTGAGGAAACTGGCTGATGTGACTCAGGTGAACGCCTTTACCATCACCCCCCACTGGAGGTTTTACTACAGGGGTCAGTGATGATGAAGCCATTTGGGTAGACTGGCTTCTCTCCAAGTGACCATTTCTCGCCAGCCCCACATCGTTATCCTGTATCCCTCTCACCGGAGGTCTCTCATTAGTGCCGCTGCTGAAACCCAGGAGACTATCATGACCGATGGTGGGGTCAGGCGACAGAGAGCTGAGAGCCCGCAATTCAGAGGCAGTGAAGAGGCTGTCGTCTCCCTCCAGAGGCCCCTCCCCTCGACCATGAACGCTCACGATTCGCAACCCCTCATTATCATCTGTCATGCTGGAAGATCCCGGGGTTTCTAAATTTGGAGTCTCCGTGGCGATGCTGCCCTGCATGCTGCCGTTTCCAAAGTCATCCTGAACCTCTGCAATGACCAACAACAGTGATATCATGAATCACATATTAGTCACATGAGGCTGGTTGCATGTGAAGCAATGTTGGCTGAAACACTAACCCTAGACACTAAACCTAAGACCTGTGAATTCTCACCAGCCACGATCATGCTTGATGGTGTCCCATTACCCATGTGAGACGAATGAAGCAAGGGCAACCGAGGAAACTAGAGCACTGGCTTAAATCGTTACTAAACCCCAAACCCAAATGTCTGTGAAGCCTGACATCTTATCATAAAAACAGAGGATACTGAGTCTTTGGAGGCAGATGATGTCACCACCTGTCACACTTTAACAGCATGTGACATCGCCTGCCACTAGTCCAGTCCAGTCCTCTGATTTTCACCATCACATGTCAGGTTTCACAGAGATTTGAGTTTCAGTTTCAAGTACTCTTTGAAAGCAAGTGCCCAGCAGGTGTTGTGATACCAAAATGTACTCGACAAGTGTGGTGTCAGAGGACTAAAATTACTAAAAAAAAAAAAAAATACAGGCTTACAGGTCCAAACTAACTGGCTAAAAGTCAAATTACTGTGAGTTAATATTTCATTATTTAAAAAAATCTAAATGAAAAAGAAGAAATCTAAAAAAAAAAAAATCTAAATGAAAAAGACTATGAAGTTATAAAAAGGAAAACATGAGAAAATAAACCATAACTTTTTGGTGTTCTCCCCTACAATATAACACAAAGCTGATGTAACATGAAAAAGTAACTTCTCAGGAAAATACACACCTTTTCCAAGTTAGCCATTCTTCTGAATTAGTCCTGACTGATTGTTACTTTTCATTCATTCATTCATTCATTTACTCATGTTTGTGTTTATTTGTCCAGTTCTGCCCACAGGGCTCTGATTACAACATAATAATAGTAACACAATGCACAGTTAAACAATGCAAACTGCAAGCCGTACTAACAGGTGCAAGTCCTGGTCAGCAGCTGGCTGATATAACCTTTCAAAACAGGTTAGTTAAACAGTCTGATGCTTCACGACTCTGTTGATGTAACTGACTTGGCTTTTAAATGACTTTTTACTGTTTTCACTGGGATATCGACTAAGCTGTTAGAAACTCTGATCTATAACAAAAAAATAAAGACTAAAGTAAAAAATAAAGTAAGATTACAAAAATATTAAGCCTGGAGCACCCCCTATCCTCCATGGGTGGTGCAGTGGAAAAGGAAACAACAGGCAGAACCTGAACTTCACAGGCTCTGGCAAGTCCATGGTTAAGGAATGTTCCAGGTTGACCCTTGACTGAGGTATTATTATGAACAACACTACTCACCTGTAACAGGTCTGCATCCTCCAATGTCATCCTCGTCCTTGATCAAGATGACATCTGGGCTCTCCACTACTGCACACTAACACGTTGAGACAAAAATACACATGCATGAGCACACAAAACATTATATACAAAAACATGTAACCTGTTATGTAAAGCCTGCACTCTACTCACCTCCTCAGTGTTGGTGGACGGAGTCTTGTCCTCTGATGGGATGGTGACAGCAGCAGCATCCTCCACAGCCTTTTGGGCCACTGTTGGCTTTACATGGACTAAAGTGAGGAAGAGTAGTGACAGAGGATGAAGAGTTGGGTTGTATGGTTAAAGAGGTAACCTGGCCTTCAAATTAGGGCTGGCCAATATATCAGAATTATACTGATATCATGATATGAGACTAGATATAGATAGATAGATAATATTGTGATATGGCACCAGTGCTGTCTTTTCCAGGTTTTAAAAGCCTCTACCTGCTTGGCTATCATATCAACCTTACTAACAACTGTTCATTTGTTATCTTGTGTATAAATATTTTATATCTTAAGTACCAATAGCCATCAATGCAATAACGTCCCAACATCAGTACAGAGATATTCTGTCAAAGATATTATGTCCACATCGCCCAGCCCAACTTCAAAATGTAATTATTTGTTAGATCTTTTTATTTTGATTTTTTACAGTATTTCCATATGACACAAATTAATTCATTTACATTTCCCTCTTCATTCAGCGACCAAAGTATCACTTTTGCTTGATTCATGAGTTATATTAAAACATCAGCCACCAAGGCAACTTGATGATTTACTTTTTAAAAAGCACATGAATGAGTGATAAGTTTTATTTGTAACTTTGGAGCCCTGAAGTCAGAGCTTGCACTTGAAGGCAGCGTGCAGCCCCCCGTTACTAACAAGTCAGTGGTGTCAGTGTAGCCGGATACTTGGGAGGGCGTTACTTGACCCCCGTGTTATCATGCGCTCCGCTGGGCTGGAGCATTACCTAGTGATTTGGTCCGCGGTTTGGGGACGCTCGCCCTGGCCAGAGAGAAGCGGCTCGCCGGTCGAGAGGCATTCGTCCTGGTCTGGAGCCTCAGCGAAAACAGCTCACTCCTCATCACCTTCATCCTCATCCTCAGGGCTTCGTTTTCCTTCAGGCTCTGCGAGATCTGCAGGCGCAGCGCCGCCGAGCTCTCCGAGAACAGTTGGCTGATTTCGGCCACCGCCGCCTTCGCCAGGACGTCCATTATTGACAGCAGCTGCGCCTCCAGGGCCAGGCTGGTCGCCGGCATGTTCGTCGACATGTTTTCGTTTTGCTGCCGGTGGGAATAATGGAGGAAAACAGCGCGATACAATTGGTAGGATAGCTAGCTTACAAAAGGGGCGACTGTACACACAATGGCCTTTCCGGTGGCAGAACATCGATTACCGTAATCCCTGGAAAGCGGAGACATTGCAATTTCTTGGTTGAAGTGGCGTGGTATTTATTGTGGTCACAGTCGCTGTTAAAGTTTCATGAATACACGTATGAATAATGTGACTAACTCTAAAAAGTAACAAAAAATTAGTGCTAATGACTTTTTTTTTGTTTATCTGCCCTTATGTTTGACACTGTGCTTCCTTATTTGTTTTGTTGCGTCGCCTTTTTGAGTTGAGTAGCCTTAGCCTAACCCTAACCCTAACCTTGTTTTCGGTCAGAGAATATTATGACTGATTGTCTTTTTTTTTTTTTTTTTTTTTAAATCTAATATCATGTATGTAATTTAAGAGCTGTATGGTCAAATTGTTGTTACTGTGTACACTTGACCGGAAAATAAGGTAAACTAAAATACATTTTAAAAGGACAAAAGTAGTCCAGTGAATCGATACTGAAATTGCTGAAGTGTTGTGTTCAATGTGTTCATTGGAATTTGAATCAAAGCCTAATGTATAAAGTCTGAAGCAGCTTCAGAGAATTATATTCCTCAGTGACATTTATTTTCATGTTAGCAGTTTTTTGTTATTCATACTATTTTTTTTTAATACTTTGCAATATCAGTACACATCATATGCTTAAATAATGTCCATCTAATGCATGACTAGTGACATTTTAAAGCAGTGATGTTTTAACGCCCCTTAACTGATGATTGATTAAGTTTTATCTAATCCCATAAAGTCATAGTTACTTGATCATTTGTTAATGGTGAGCAACAGGGAGTCATGATACACCCTGCATTAATTCATGCATTAAAACAGCAGGAATCATGTATTACTTAAACATATGATTTGTATCCTTTCCAAAGATTTTATGATGGATTTTAAATTAATCTCTCTCTCTCTCTCTCTCTCTCTCTCTCTCTCTGACTCTCAAACATGCAGACAAATAAAGATGATCCTGTTCATTATCACATCTTTGTCATTTTTCATGTTTCCAGCATTGGCCTGTGAGTTGTGGGCCTTCACAAACTCATTAAATTACTGATGTACGTGTCACACATACATCACATCGTGACTTTGTTTATTATTCTCTATGAATACACAACAAATGTAATAATCATACATTTCTGTTCCATGGGCTCAAACAGCCTTTTACAGCAGCACAGCAGTGAATAGTAGGCAATCACAGCATAATAGGCACACTTTCAATTTTTTTTTTTTTTTTTTTACAAAATATAGTGCACACATGAAAATCTGAGCTCATATTTTAACTTTACATAGACAGCATTTGAATATGGTTGACCTGTTTTGCCACGCTCTTATGTTGTACCCATAATTCCACACTAATACCAAACTATAAGACTTACTCATTGCGGTGACTTATAAACAGCCCTTTCCTTTTGGTCTTTTCAGTCTTTTGTTTGCTGCCACCTCCTTTCTAGGCCTCTGCTCCGACTGCTACCCCTCCATCTCCTTCCCTCTGCTCATTCTCTCCATCCTCCTCCATCCCAGCACTCATTAGTACTTCCTCCTCCGCCCCTGTTCCCTCTCTCTCAGCCTCTACAGCATTTTCTCCCTCTTTCTCCTCATGGCTATCTCCCATCCTGTTCTCAGCAGCAGCCTCTCCCTCGTCCTTCTCCGTCTGTGGCTCCTCTGCTGCTTTGTCTCCTTCCTCTCCTCCCTCCTTTGCAGCTTTTTCTTTCTCCTCCTTTTCTTTCTCCTTCCTTTCTTTCTCTATTTTGGAAAGGCTCTGACAGAGGGACTGGACATAGGTGAACACACACATGGGGTCCGGGTGGTTACCCATCATGATCATATCAGACACCTCCAGAAGGGGGCAGCAGTCAGCCAGGGACCTGCAAGAGAAGTTAGGAAATGGAGCGGGGTGGGAGGGGCACAAAAGAAAGAGAAGAGGAATTAATGACATTAGTCATATGCACAAAGCCCAGCAAATGAGTTAGTGAAAGAGAAAGAAGCGGGTGCTCTTACTCTGCAGATTTGAAGGCCAGGGTGAAATTCTTCTCCCTCTCTTTTGGACTCAAGGAGGAGTAGTCGAAGGCATCAGGGAAGAAACGATGGATCAGGGCACAGAAGGCCAATCCATCACACCAAGATGATGAGAAGTTCTCTATGTTGACACCCTGATAGAGGATAAGGTAAGAACATGACAAAATGAACCGAAGCAATGCAGAGAGTGAGACACATCTACACCCAGTCCTGTTTATCTCATTGGTTAAAGACTGGTTCCAAAACTAGGGAACAAGTCTGGACATTACAATGTGAGGAGGTACAGACGGCTGACAGATGAAAGAGAAAGCCAACATAAAGTGTCAGAAATGTGAAACCAAAAGAGTATTCCAGCGCACACCACGACACTAAGATTGACACTGTTTCATTGATGAATTGCATTAAAACTACAAGGAGCAAACTACACATTTCACATGATGCTTCATCAGATTTGCTTATCGGGAGATTTATAAATAAAATGATGTCAATCCTAGTGTCCTGGTGTGCACTGGAATGCTTTTTGGTTCACTGCGTTTAATCTGCACCAGCTTGCCTCCAGGAGAGAAGTGTTGCTGTGCATTGGGTAAGGTATTAGGCCATCACAAATTGCCACAGCTTCAACTCTACTGGAGAGATGGGGCACCCTTCCTCCAAAAGTCACTGCACATCAAGAAAGATAATATAGTAGGGCTAATACAGTAAAGCTCTCATTACAAAGACAGACACTTATTTGAGAGTTCAGTGGCGCAACAAAAAGCAAAAAAGGGTGATGTGGTCAGATGAGTCATCCTTCACCATATTCTGGACACGAGAACACTACAGGCCTGAATGCTGGACTCCTACAGTGAGGGGGTCCGCTGGCTCTCTTATGTTGTGGGGGGCATTTTAGGGAAAGGCCCACTGGAAATCAATATAAAGTTATTCTGAGTGAATCCCCTTTATCTTGTGATGAAACATTTTATGCTGATGGGAGTGGTCTCTTCCAGGATGACAACGCCTCCATCTGCAGGGCACAAGGGCTCACTGAATGGTTTGATGAGGATGGAAATGATGTAAATCATTTGCTGTGGCCTTTACAGTCACCACACCATCATCAAAACACCAAATGAGGGAATGTCCTTTTGAAGGAATGGTGTTCCATCCCTCCACTAGACTTCCAAAGACTTGGAGAAGCTAAGCCGAGGAGCACTGAAGCTGTTTTGGTGGCTTGTGGTGGCCCAACACCTTACTAAGATATTTTATGTTGGGTTTTCCTTTAATTTGTCACCCGTCTATGGATGCCAGGCATTAGGTAGGGATTCTGTGATGCCCTCACCTCATAGTTGCGAGTCTTGTTACGGCACCACTGAAGCATCTTCTGCTTGATCGATGCTCCAGTAGCCATAGCCGTGGACGACTTCTGAACTTTGAAGTTGCGGGGTATCGGTGTCCTACGAATGTGATGATATTCCACAATATTACTCATGAAACCCAACAGTGCATAAAATATAATCTATCTGAGGTATAACATGTTTTGTTTTTTCAATGACTTACTCAGGAGCTCCTTGTTGGAACTTGGCAATAATGTCGTTTTTAGCGGATGCTCTGATAGAGCGCGCAGACATCTTTGGACGGGACATACCAAGGAGTGTTGAGGAAGAGGGATTTGTGCCACCTTTTCTTTTGGTCTTCCCTTGCTTTTCTACCTCCTTGCTCTTCCCTTTGTCCTTCCCATCTCCGGCTGCTTCTTTGCTTTGTTTTTTCTTATTATCTTTGTTATCTGCCCCCTTTGCAGCTATCTCCTTCTCATCTCCCTTCCTCTTCTCCTCTGTTTTACCCTCCTCTGTCTTTTTTTCTACTTTTTCCTCTTTCTCTTTGCTTTCTTCTTTCACCTCTTCTCCTTCTTTCTCAATTTCTCTACTATTTTTTTCTTCTACTTGAGCATCTTTCTTCTCTTCTTTCTCCCCTTCACCCTCTTTTTCGCCATCCAACGTTTCAGCGTCTCTCATGTCAGCATCAGTGGATGCTTTGTCCTTATTTTTTCCAGCCTCTTCAGCATCGCCCTCGCCATCCTTCAGCGTCTTCTCCGGCTCGGTATCTTTGGCACTGGCATCCTCTTCTCTTTGCTCTGGTTCTTTATCCCCACTGGCTGTCTCCTCTCCCTTTGTCTCCTGACCTTCCTCCTTCTCCCCCACTGAAGCCTCTGCTTTTGGTGCTTCAGGTTCCTCTGACCCAGGCACTGTCTGGACAACAAGCAACAGAAACTATTGTTTAGTTATTGCATAAGTACAAACTACTAGCAATGCACACTTAGACATTAACCCTACCGTGTAAGCCTGTTATTTATTGTTGTAATAACTTAGGGTATTATCTTTATGTTATAATTTTGTGGCATGATGATGATTAAATTGATAGAGTAATTGTTTCCCTGTTAGCATAATTAAAACTTCACCAAATGTAATCTAAATATGATCAAATATAAAAACAAATGAGTTTGAACAGCAAATTATGTAAGATGTGCTAAGATTAGTGACCACGCTTGACCCCAGGGAGAATCTGACACTGTATCACTGAATGTCATGTGAGACCTGAACCTCCAGTCTTTAAATCTATCTATATCTATACATCATCACTGTATGACTATGTACACATCTTGGAATTAATATCTTGGAATGAGAGTTCCAAGAGAGTAGGAGAAGTTAGATGGTGGGTCTATAACACATTTATCCTTCCATCTATCAGTGATTTGTGCACCACTGAAGGTGTAGGATAATCCAGCACAAATGAACCTCTCCTAAAATAACCAAATAAATAAGACAGCTTCAGACTTGCTGTAAGGTTTATTTTTTGTCACTTTGAGGAAGCTAGGCTAATGACTCCCATAGACTTCAAGTCTTCATGCTAGGCTAACACTAATTGCTACCCATAGGAACTAAACCACTGGACGTACAGAGGTGAAAATGGTATCGAACATCTTGTCTCAGTGTGGGCAAGTTGGCAAAAGGCTATTTTGCTCAAAACGTTGGCACATTCCTTTAAAATACAGGTCAACTTCAATAAACCAATTTTTAAAAACAAACAAACAAACAATAAAATCTTTTACCACTATCTATATGAGCAAGATAATGTGGGTTCCTGGGAACAAGTAAATGAATCTGAGGAAGAAACATTGTCATGAGCTGACTTTGGAGTGAGGCACATACCTTTATTTTGGAGCTTTTATTGAAACTTTTACTTATTTAAAATCTCATGAATACAAAATATAGCCTACACCTTCATCTCACATAAGAGATTATTTCTAATCCTATTTAATAACATCAGTGTTCAATGATTCCTGCCACATTTGGTGTACTTTATCGACGAGTGCACTTCAGGAACAGTCACGCTGGGTCAGGCTTTGTAGTCGTGACTCATCAGTGGGAATAGGGCACTGTGTGTGTGTGTGTGTGTGTGTGTGTGTGTGTGAGAGAGAGAGAGAGCATACATGCATGAGTATGCACAACTTGTGTGTCTGTATGTGTTACATTCCTCCGGCAGGCTGGTGAACAGGTGTAGCTCAGTTCACACACAGCCACAGCCACTACTCCTGTCCTGTCTTTGAACCAAACACAACACCTGCCATGGCCGCAAATACTCTCACTAAATATTGTTAGTGTACAAAAAATAACACTAGTCATTGTGGGTTATGCAGGTGGGAAAACTTTTATTATGCGGTTTACTGTTAACAAATCCATGCAAACACACACACACACACACACACACACCTGGTTGTTGTTGTCATCGGTCTGACTGGTTGTCTCCACAGACACAGGGAGCTCCTGGTTGGGCGATTCTTCGTCCATGATCCTCACAAGCGTCTTTTGCCTGTTCCTCCAACTATCCACGGGATCAAAGGTCTAATCAGACTGATTTTCAATTGTGGCCCCTTCTTTTTTGTTAACACTAAAGCACCAGGACCTTTTCATTCACTACACTACAAGAGCCTTCTCACTGAAGCCCTCCGTAGTGTTTCACTCACAGCTACTCATTACTACAAGTTGTGTTTCTCCCTCTCACTCTCTCTCTCTCTCTCTCTCTCCGTCATTGCTGCCATGTATGTGTGTGTGTGTGTGTGTGTGTGTGTGTGTGTGTGTGAGAGAGAGAGAGAGAGAGAGAGAGAGAGAGAGAGAGAGAGAGAGAGAAAGTGTGTGTGTGTTTCTGTGTGTAGAAGAGAGAGAAAGAGAGAGACAGACAGAAAGAAAGACAGGTAACACAGAGACAGGAAGTGTAACAAAAATGTAACTCTT
>OMLB01004324.1:10055-21288 GCA_900302555.1 Myripristis jacobus
GTGAGAGTTGGACAGCTGGTTTGGAGCTGGTGAAGCAGGCTGACACAGGCTTGGGAAACGCAGGAGAGAGTGCGAGTGGGCAGAGATGATCCTGGAGAACAAGGGTTAGACAAAGGCAATGATGGAGTCTCAGTAGTAGAGGCACCAGTCTGGTGAGGTCTGATTGTGAGAGCTGGATTCTTACACTGCAGACTTGAGTTGACGAAGGGCCGGTATGCTGATGGCAAGCAGGATCAGATGTGTTGGTGGAGCGAGGAGCTGAGAGAGAGAGAGAGAGAGAGAGAGAGAGAGAGAGAGAGAGAAAACACAAGGAAAAAACACTAGACCATAACATATATCTAGGATTCAAATAACATTTTCTAAAGCTGAGTTTGACAAGAGGAGTTAGTCTTTTGCAGAACACGATTTATATACTTTAGAGAGAAAGGTGGATTCTCAGGATTCTTTATTCAAGAGATGCCACACATCTGTCAGAGCCAAAAACCTAAATGTTCTTAAAATGCAGACGACACAGCTTTGCCTGATGGGAGGTGTGGTTAGATCGATCGACCTGCGGGTCACATACTGAATTAAAATTGCCTTGAGTTATGAAGCTTTCTGCACAGACTCTCAGCAAGGAGAAGGAGACAACTCCTCCTGTATGACACTGTTTTATGACACGTTGACCTGAAATTTGAAGTAGTGAAAAGTAGTGTGATTACATTACATCACATTATTCTGTACATGGTAACATACAGTCATGGCCTCATGACGTAACAGCTAGACAAAGCTCACTTAGACTAGTGTTCGAAAGTATCATGCCATATGACAAGAGCTAACGAAGACATAGTGAGACAACAGCTATGACAGAACTTAGCTGAAGACATGGTGCGAATTTACATCAATCAATCATTCCATTGTATTTCTGTAGAAGTTTTTATTGTTAACAGCGTTCAAGTAAAATTGGCAGCAAGTCGATACTATGTATGGACCTTGGATACAGACTGACACTCGGTTTCTGAAAAAATCACCTTAAATTACAATGGCAATATTTTTCAGAAAAATCACAATTAGATATTCTCCTCAAATCATTCAGCCTTAGTCTACATAGACGGTGACTTCTTGTCAGCATGCTTTATTCCCAATAACAACTATGTTGGTCATGTCTTTGTTAACTGAAGGACATTCAGTGACAACCAGTGGTGTATGTCATCTGTAGAGTGAGTGGATTGGATTGCAGTTTCCTGGTTACAATGAGACATACAGCTGACAGTAAGCATAGCCATGGTAACTGATTATGTTTCCTAACTACAAACTCAAAAGATAACAAATATAGATTAAATAGAAGGAGCCCAAGGATAGATCCCTGCTTGACCCCACACACTATGTTAAACTTTTCAGAATTAAAATTACCAAGAGAGACAAAGAAGTCGCTGGGCTCTAGTTTAACAATCTAAGTGCACAGTCTGAAGAGCATGGCACAAGTGCATTTAGAGTGTGTCCAAGTCCACTTTTGCTATTTTAATGGCGGGACAAACATCTTTGAGCCAGGCACATGGTTCAAAAGGATTGTACTTAGTCTCTAAATTAATCATGGTTATGTTTTGGGTGTAATATTCAACAAACCAATTGGAGTGCCGTCTCCCATTATCTTTAGAAGCCATGTGTGCTTGCACCTTAGCAGATTGCTATTATAATGGTGCATTTGCCAGGTAGCAAGGAACATTTCTCTGCAGCGGAAACCGATCTGCTCATTCATGAAGTGAAAGCACATGAGCAGATCATCTTCAGCAACAGCAGGATTCTCTCAAAGCTCCCTGAGGTGAAGCAGATGTCCCTGTGTGCGTAACAATCATAGCTTACTGAGTATTGGCATCTGCCTATAGATGTGCAGTATTATCTTGATAATAAGACTTCAGACCTTGTTTTTGTTGGTCAATCGCGCAATCACTTTCAACTGACCCATGATAGCAATGTGCCAACAATGTGCCTGACAACACCTCATTTTAACACCAACATGCCCATGAGTGCACAGGTGGGCACTCGCTCATTGCTCATCATTTGCTATTTACACAAAGTGAGCTCTGGACAGAAGAGTGACAAGTGCGCTGGTTGGAAACCAGCAGAGACACTCGTGTTGCGTTTGGCATCGCTTTGCACAGGGTGTAATATGGGGCCCTCTGTCTTTCAGGTAAGACATAAACCAGTATAGAGCTGGGCCAGAGATCCCAACACAATTGTTAAGCTTTACCTTAATGCAGGGATGTCCAGTAAAGTGCCATGAAGGGCCGAGAGGCTGCAGGTTTTCATTCCAACCAAGACCTCCACCAGGTGATTTAACTGATTAATTCCTCCTCTCTGATAAAAGGTGAGGTGATCAGTGAAATCACCTGGTGGAGTTTTTGGTTGGAATGAAAACCTGCAGCCTCTTGGCCCTCCATGCCAAATGGTTGGACACCCCTGCATTAAGATAATGTGGTTGACTGTGTTGAAGGCTGTGCTGAAATTTAACAAGATAAGAACAGAAATTTGACCTGCATTATTAATTTTTGTAAAGTCATTAACCAATTAAGCAAGTGTTGTATCAGTGCTACAATCAGCATGTAAACCGGACTGAAAACCGTCTAGTAAATCACTGTGACTTAGATAATCAACTAGCTGCTTAACCTCTACAAGCATTTTGCCCAGCAAAAGGGTTTTAGAAATTGGCCTCTAGTCAGTATTAGCAGAATGGTCTAAATTACACTTTTGAGTAGTGGCCATAACTGCAATGGCATTACTCCATTTGAAACAGTAACCCATTATACTGTCACTCAGATAAGTGATAATATTATGTAATGTCTTGAGTTATGTAACTCATTATTCCAAACATGGATTGGCTCATATTTAGATGCTGCTCGAGAGGACACACTGCAGAGAATCTGCATAGTTTAAGGAATGTAAACATGTATGGTATTTTGTTTGCATAAGTATAAAGAGAGCTATAATTCTGCATGTTCAAGGCTAGTTAAGTTTCTCTCCATTTGGAAAACTAATCTGCTATATCACTCGCAGTTTAAAATAAAAAGATCAGTTGTTAATCATCCGAAGCAATGGAAATTATACCTCAACAAAATTATAGTTTAAAGGATGGAAAGTTTCCAGTATAAAATAGTTATTTTGCCACATGTGAAATAGACTACATTACAGAAGCAGCTATAGAATTATTTCACCCAGAGATAACAGAAAACAGGTTTTTCCTAGCTTTTGGCTTGGCTGTTGCAATCTGGGATCTTATTTAAATGTTGTCAGTAGATGATGGTGGTACCCCTTGCTTCTTAATGAGGTCCTCTGTGGGAAATAAAGTCACCAGAAAAACAAGCAAATTGGAACTGGCCCCATTTGTTTTGTCACAATTGGGCCTCATCAAAAATCAAACAGCCAATTAGAATCTTAAAATTGCCCGGTGGGGCAGCAGCCATTGTCAATGGCAGGGACCAAGGCAAAGCCATCAAATCTACGAGCCAATCAGCAGCCATTTGCTCATTAATACTGAATGAATGTCTTCAAAATTGCTTGTTAATTACTCTTTCATTTAAATATAACAGTTGTGTTTTTTGCACAATAGTTCATCATGTAATATGCCAAAAAATGCTTGTATGGATCCACACCTACTCAGGCGTCCTATGGAATGCAATAAGGTGGCTATCAATGACATTTATAGTAGTTTTGCAGTAAGTGACACTGAGTAGGCCTACGGAAAATAAATGTTGGCAAAGTGCTGAAATAAAAGTAAGTGTTCTCCAGCTGTGACGCACAGCCTGCCATAATTATCTTTCTCATTATCAGCATTCCCAATACTTCCCTCCTTCCACAGAATGAATGCATGTGTTATCTCAATGCCACCTGCAGGCAACTACTAAGGGGCTAGGACAACTCTTGAAATTCTCCTAAATTATGGTGATGTGAGGAGTTCTTTAAGATTCCTAGGCAACAAAGGAGCATAGCTTTGTTTAGAACTGGTAATGGGAATGACCTTGGTATTAAACAAAATACTGTAAGTTAAAGGACTCGGTACTAGTGAGAAATTCAGAAACTAAACTGTTCCATACACATGGATTTTAATGATAGAAGAATTAGGATTATGTTTATACCTACAGTTAGTAGAGGATCAAATTTACCCGCATGCCACAAAAATCATTCATATTGATAAAGAAGACTATCTTTGTAAAAAACAACAACTTTTTTTTCAGTTTGGCCATTTCATAGTCACAACTTAAGATGTAAAGAAGTTCCAACAGGAGGCAATATATTTAAAAAGGTTGGTTTTGTTTTGTTCTTGTGAGGTATTTTATTAGCCTGGAATGTAATAACTGCACTCAACCATCATCAGTCAATAGACTTAGCAAATATATGCTTTGATTAAATCCTGGAAAAACATTATTTGGCCTAGTGGTTTAATTTGATCCTCCAGTAAGAAAAACTTTTCTCTCTTTTGCTCTATCACTTCCATACCTTAAGATATGTTTATTTACACCACTTTAGTAAAAGTCAGAGGCTGACATGTTGTATGGTGTAGTGGTGGTGGTGGTGTGTGTGTGTGTGTGGTCTGAGCTCAGCTGCAGGAGAGAGTTGGGTGGGAGCGGCTCATATGAGCGGTACGAGGGTGAGCTGAATTGGCCCAGTTGTTACCTGTTGGTTAATTACGCTCTCTCCCTTTAAGCAGTAGCATGCTGGACCTGGGACACACATGCTGGAGCCAGTGGAGGACGGCTGCGCTCGTCATTATTCTGACATGTTTGTTTGAATTTTGTTTGAGAGACTGAAATGTGCGCCCTCCAGAGAGACCAGGTGAGGGGAGGAGTGTAAAAGATGAAGACCTTTTCTGTTTGGAGAGTGTGTGTGTGTGGCAACTGAATAAAACTTAAAAGCAACCAGACGTGTATTGGACTGTGTTTGTGCTGAGTAGAACCCACGGTAACAGTGTCTCCTGTTACATATAGCTTTATTAAAACAAAATTATATTTATATCTTATATTTTGGCATAATGCTAGAAAGAGTTTCTGGGGACTGACTGGCTCAGGGATTCCCATATAGGGGGTCGATACATGATGATGCATATGACTTGAAAACCGAAGAGACAGACATGAATTAGACTGGAATTACACTACCCAATTCTGTCATTCAAAAGCATGCACCCATTCATCCAGAACAGTACAGCACTGAGCACAGTAACACAATAGGTGCTCCATGATTTTTTGGTACATGGTACAAAAGCTGTATTTTAGGTTACACATGGATTTAATAGTAAGATCATTACAAGATTAACTAATGTGGAATTTTGTACAATTTTGCGTGAGACTTATTTCATCCACTTTGAAACTGCATTGCAGTGCTTACAGCCTGTGGACTGATTCAGGATTAATACCATTTTATACTATTTTATGTGAGATTTGTTTCTTTTAATAAAATTGTAGAGTGTAACCGAGGTCCTGTCCATTGAACTGTCACTTCTTGTTTGCACATATTTATTAACACAGCATTTGATATTTTGGCACATAAATAATTGCACAGTTGTAAATATCAATGATTTGCTATCACTGTTGCAGGTGTTTTGTGATCTCTCAGTCCACCTGTGAAAAGAGAACAGATACTAAATAGTTGACTAAATAACTATATATGTGTTCGCTTGAATATGATTTGGATAGGAGTGTGAAAGTTGATTGTGATGATATATTACTTCCAGAATGGACCCTGGCTTATGGCTTAATGAGACAGGAATATTGCTATTCATGAATTTCAAATATACTTATACACAAATCATGAATATACCTTTGTGGACATTTTTAACTTTTATCAAACTGGAAAGAACTGGCCACTGTTACTTCAGTTGTTTAAAAAAAAAAAAAAACTTTATCAAGTGTTCAACTTATACATTCCCTTAAAAGTCTTTAAGCAGAAGTTTAGATTTGACCTTGAGCTGACCTTAGACATACAAGTGAAAAAGGATTGTGAAAATGATTGTCCCATTATCTGAATCACACTGGCTGAGTGCAAATGCCTTTATTTTTTTCCACTTAAATTACTACAATACCTTACACTCCAATCTCAGTAGGAAAACCTGTCACACACGCACAACTAAACCAGCCAGACTTTTCTTTGCACAGGGAGAGCAGAATATATCTCTCTTATCTTATCCTCTCTTCATTGGTTCATTGGTTTTTCAATTTCAAGAATTAATTCATTACTTTTAAAATACAGCCCGGTCTTTCTTCCTTTTACATTTCAGATCTTTCAATCCCATATCAATGTAGCCTAAAATCCTCGGGTAAGGCTCCAGGATTCTAGCAGTCTCTTGGTTGAGGCTGAAGACTGGGGGTGATAATACTTTTGCTGTTGGATCCCTTCCCTTTGGGGAAACCTGCCAGAGGACATCAGACAGGCAGACTCAGTAGCCTCCCTCAACTCTCTTCTCAAAGCTCACCTTTTCACTCCTTAAAACTCGAGTTTTAGAAGCTTAATTGCTCACATTTATGCTCTTCTTTGTTTTACTCTTGTCTGATGGCCTTAACATTGGCACATCTTGACTACTGCATAGTGTCGGCGCTCTACTGAGTGCTTTCTACTTATCAGAGATAACCTGTCAGACTAGCTACAATAACTGCAGATCTAACTGCAGAAACTGGATTTAGATTTAATGGATTTGTCAAAATGAAACTGAATGAAAACATCCCCCGGAGAAAGCTGAACTCATCAATGATAGATGTTTTGCCACATTCAGTCCTTTAGCATCCTTTAGTAAAAAGCGTCAGAGTCCTCCGCCCTGACAGACACTAATATTTAGCATGGAGTTCCAAGTAAGTGAGGAGAAAACAAAGTTTCAGGAGAAATGGAGCAACACTTACTTTGTTGTACATCACAGTGTCGGATAAAGTGTAAATATGTCAAACCTGGAATCTGGAATAACATTATTATAGCAAACTAACCACATGTATTGAACTGATGACTGGATTTTACATTTGTCATTCAGATAAGCAACATTTGCTGTGTGTAGCTATGCTCAAATGACTGGACCAAGCCCCAAACAAACAAGAAGCCTCGTAAGGCAGCCATGCAGCCACGCAAACAGTTCTTACCTTGTAGCTGAGTCTGGCATTTCACACCGTTTGCAAACTGAACCTCAGAGACAAACTAATTCAAATAATCAAACAGGAGTCTTGTGAGAATTAAATTCACCGTTTCCATCATAAAACACACTTTCTTTCTGTACTTGAGGTTTTTAACTGGTGGCTCACAACTAGCACTGGCTCAGCAGAACATACACTATGCTGTGTGTGTGTGTGTGTGTGTGTGTGTGTGTGTGTGTGTGTGTGTGTGCATTTTGTGGGTTTACATGGTTTGTACTGGCAACACGATTTAGTGGTCAGAATTACATACTTCACTGGTTTCAACAAGGTGGAGCCAGTCAGTCATTTCAATTACATTGAGAGATCTAGAGCTGGTACACTTACATGGCATGGCTAAGGAAAAAAAAAAACCTGTTAACTAACATTTTCCTCCTCCAAAATGAAAATGGCTTGAATCTACTAAGCCAGCTACAGTGGATGGAGTTGGAGTTCACAATGGAGCTTTGGAGCCTGGCCTTGAGGAAAACACAACAGCGAGCCCAGAGCCAACTCTTCTGTTGATTCAGCTCCTCTGGAGCCTCTGACCCCCCTGCTGAAGCTCCTGCCATCACTGCAGTGCAGGAGTACCTGACCGCCTGCCTATCTGAATATGTACACATGTTGGAAAGTCAGCAGTTCCTGCTTCTCCTCAGTCAGAATCAAAAAGTGAAATAATGTTTTTGTTCTCAAAGATCAGAGTCCGGGAGACTGAAGAAAATGTGGCAGACCAAAAGAAGTTCAAACATAGAGTAAATGGAAAATCATAAAGACTGAAAATCTGGGAAGAAGGTTAAAAAGGGCCCAAGCTGGGTTGGTGGGGTTATTTTAATTTTTTATCCTCACTCATGAACAAGACCCCAAGACACCTGACCACCACTAAACCATGGCCTTGGACTTGGAGGTTTTGATCTCCAGTGCATGCTGAAGGTCACAGCATAATGAAGCCGAATGAGCAGAAACGCAACTCTAAGGTCACCATACTGGATATCCTCTACCCCCGACTGCTCCATGTAATAATGTCCATGAAAATCATGAACAGAAGCTGTATCTTGGAGAAAAGGTACAGCCGTGAGTCCAAAATTCACTGGGGACAAACTTGACTTAGCTGCATATACAGCTGTCACTTTGGTTATACAGGGACCGAATGGCTCACTGCAGCAAACCCAGCACTGTGTATTCCTACGGCACAGGATAAACCAGGGTCATAAGTCTTCTCAAAATTCACAAACCACATAGACTGGATTGGCCAACTCCCATGATCTCTCCAGTATCTGGGCGAGGGTGAAGAGCTGGTGCACCATGGCCAGGACAGAATCCTCATTATTCCTTCCTGAATCTGTGATTCAACAATTGGCTGGAGACTCCAGGACCCTGGATTGAGCTTCCCCAGGGAGGCTGAGCAGTAAAAGACCCTGAGAGAGCACACTCTCCGGTCCCCCTTTTTAAAACTGGCGACCATCACCCCTGTCTGTCACTCCACAGGCACTCTCGCCAACCTCCTTTTGACATTGAGACTTCTCAGCCATGACAGCCCAACAACATCCAGAGCCTCCAGCATTTCAGGGCGGATCTCATCGTCTCCCAACGCTTTTCCACCGTGGAATTTGTTAATTGCCTCGGTGATCAGAAATCAGACTTAGAATAAGAATCAGAAATACTTTATTGATCCCCAGAGGGGAAATTGGGGATGTCTGCCTGGGAGATGGGTGGCAACCCCCAGTAATTGCCATTTTTTCCATATATTACCTAATGGCCAAAGAACTGATGGTCAAATATTTTTCCAGTTACTGCTATGTGGTAAATATTTTGGACGTTATGACGTGCATAAAAAGTACCATCTTTAAAACAGTTCATATTTTGAATGCATTTAGTATTCTCAAATCAAATTCCACTCACAGAGGATTATGTGGTACTGAACAAGTCTTCTCCAGGTGTAAAATACAAAACAAGGATCTTTATTCAGTTGTTTGACCAACTGACTTCAGTGTCAAGTTTTGCCTGTGCACTCTAAATTCTTAAAGAAACCTAATGTTCCTGCCTTCCGTGCTGCTGTGTCAGACGTAGTTTGTCATCTTTTTTCCTCTACTGGGGAGACATGTAAGCCAAAACTGATATTGTGTATTGCAGAGGACTCTTTTGGCTTTGATGTCTCGAGCATTTACTTTGATTTTTAATAATATGCTTCCCACCATGCTACTTTTTTGAGCTTCCATTAAAATCTCAAGACCTGGTGCTCTGTATATCCAGTAGTGGACTCATTAGGCACTGGGGCACATGACCTTCTTAAACATCTTATTGCATTTTGCATGCCTTTTCACCTTAGTGTGACACCAATTTAGTTTTCTAGGTGTTTGATTGGCAAGACGTCAAGAGGAAGAATGACCTCCCTATGGCCTCTGCCAGCTGTATACATATTTTTGCAGCTTAAAGGCTCCTGCTTTGTTTGCTTTCAGGTTACCACACCTCTCTCTCAAAGGTAATTTTACAAATCCCTTGTTAAATGGTATCTTGATTCTTTTTTTCCCCATTTTTTCTTGAGATTCCCTGTCCTTCAGATTGCTATTAAGTGATTCTTAAAGTTTATTTGTAGTGCATAAACCCTGTCTTCATTTTATGATACCTTTCTCAATCAATCAATTAATCAATCAACTGATCAAAGAGTAGCAACAGGATAATTCAATACAAGTATTTAAATAAAAGAATAGTTGAGGGAATTTAGATATTCCGCAGTTATCCAGCGAGCTCAAAGTCAGCGTCAAAATGTATTTTCTCCCTGAAATATAAATCTGTGGCACACGTTCATATTAAAGGCTCCAATTCTCACTTAGATCCTTTTTTGTCTTAGCTGCTCTGATTCATGTTTGAAAAGTGACCCACATCCAATATCAGTTCAATCAAGAAAGACAAATTGAGAATGTGTGACATTAAGTTTTATTACAAGATAAAAATGTGTAATGTCTTACACTAAGATTTGGTGATTAGACCCCATCATAAAATGATCAGAAACAGCGTAGATAAATTCATCCCGAAAGAGATTAGGCACTTGTGGTGGTGAAGACAGTAGAGATGGAATTCCTGTATGAACCAAAGGAATTCAGCTCCACCACCTCAGCAAGTACTCAGCATCGTTAAAGGTGCACTAAGCAATCTCTGACTACTAGAGGGTGTTGAGAGCACAAACTCTGTGTAAACACAAGGCACTCCTATTTTCAGGTACAAGGTAGAATGCTTGCACAAAACCCTAGAAAGGGAAATTAGTTTTTTGATCGGGAGTAAGGGATACATATCGCTCTCAGAAGGGCTTTTGTTAGATTGCTCGGATCAGTTGGTCTCTGACCTACACTTGGAAACGTGGTAAAGCTGCAGACTTTCAGCGACAAGGTTAACTGTTTTAAATTTAAATTTTCCATCACTGCAGTGCTGATTGCAGTGCAGAGAAGATCGCCCAACACCGAACCTGGAGGAGGAAGTTCATGAATGACCTATGCTCCCCAAAGAGCAAAAGAGTTCAAGTCAAGTAAATCAGCAGTGCTGATTGCGGTGACGGACACACTTTCGCAACTGATTTGAATGTGTGGTTTCAAAGACACTTTGAATAAGGTTGATAGCAGTGAGGGTGTGAGGAGGAAGACAGAAGATGAGCTTATTCTCAGGCATATACAGAAATGTAGAAGGCTAAAACAAGGACAAAACAAACTGCTTCAGAAAATGGATGGATGGAGTATGTAATCTACTGAAGATCTCAGGTTTTGATAAAGTCTTAAGCTGAAATGCAAAAATAATCAGAAAAACTATGGATTTTTGAATGGAGTTTAGCATGAATTTCTCTCCCGAAACTCATTGCAGGATGAATTTATGAACCACTTGGATTAACACGCACCACCTGGGTAGCTAACCTCTAGATACCCAGTGAGAGAAACACAGTTATAGCAGATATGATTTCTCAATTTCTATATCAATAGCAGTTCACACATTTTGTTTGATACTGAACTCAAATACTCATAAAATAATGAACATTTCAAGAGAGATGCAATCTCACACACACACACACACACACACACACACACACACACACACACACACACACACACACACACACACACACACAC
>OMLB01004324.1:21308-31517 GCA_900302555.1 Myripristis jacobus
ACCCTCCTAGTTTTTCCCCGTGAATACTTTCTTTTCATGTTTACAACTCTTTCCCATTTTATAGAGGCATGCATCTTGTGTAAAATATGCAATATCTTTTAGGTGTTGTTTTGTTGTCCTGTTTTCTAAGACAGCAACCGCTGTCACATATCCAGACTACATTGCTGTGCACATTTTGTAAAGACTTTTTTAGTCTTTCAGATCTCTGATCTTTTCTGTGGCAGGACTGAACGAGAGAAAGCTGAGGAGGGTGATAAAGATAAGATAAAGAGTGGATAAAGGGTTGTCAAAGTCTTTGGGATCGTTTTCGGTTAGAATGCACCCTAGGGGAAAGTAAGAGCGTGGCACCATGCTTTTCAGAAAAAGTGCTAGAGAGTGAGAGAAAGCCAGAGACAGAGACAGAGACAGAGAGAGAGAGAGAGGCAGAGAGAGAACAAACTTGGGCTTGTTCTTATTATGAAACATATTCATATTCAAATAAACATACACTTTTTCCATCAGATATTTTTAATGGAAGCAGTTATTAAAACAGTCCACAGCAAGTACAAGAGCACTTGCAATCTTATGGAATGGGGCAGCGGTATGGCCCTTTTTGTCTGGGAACAAAAATTATTTGCTGCATTGGCCTGAATATAAGCAACTCTAATTACAAGACAGCTACAGCTCCCTTTCTTTCTTTTTATCTTTTGGAAAAAGACTTTTGAAGAGCAACTCTTGTTTGCATATAAAGAAAATCAATTTATTTGACAAAAATAAAAAAATCAATAAAGTCTGATTCACAACGTCTTCTAAACATTGCAGCGCATTAACCAGCAAACATGGAGTCTAATTGTAGCCAAGTATGAAACGAGACACAAATCTCTCTGAGAAAAAAAAACCCCAGCCTGGATTGTAATAAAAACAGAGAAAAAAATACAAAACGAAAATAAAAACAGAAATAAGCTGACTTCTTTGGCCTAACTCTCTCTGGCTACAGGCAAATTGGCCCAACTTGGCTCCTCAGCTTCTTTTCTTTTATTTCTTCTATTTATCTATTTATCTATTGAATGCATATTGATATGTAACTGTCTAGTCTTCAAATATAGGACCTCACTTTTTAAGTTGTAATTTCCAGATAAAAATATCTCTTATATTCAGTCCAATACAGAAATGAATTTTTTGCCTAATATCATTGAATGTAGTCTGTTTTTACACGACTCTCTGCTAGGCTTGTTCTTTGCAGGGTGTGCTGCCTGCAGTATGTGTCCCTGTCATCACATTCTCATATCACCATGTGAAAGATTTTGTCTCTATCTGTCTAGCTGTCTGTCTGTCGCTATCTGTGAGTCTGTCCTGTCTAAATGACCATTATGCTGTGATAGCAACCAGTTAAACAATCAATGCCAATCAGTGACAGTAATGGTCCTGAGCGTATCTCAGCCATCCAGCAATCAGAAGATGGTGACCAAGTGTGGTCCCGCTTGATTAAATATTGCGATAGCAGGAACAAAGGCCTTTGTCCTCAGAACAAAGGATTCATTTTGGTGCAAAGGCCTCAGCACTGGCATAAATTCAGGACACTGGACAGTGACAATCACCATGAGGCGAGTGGCTGTTGCTCTGGTCCAAACAGACTGGTCTACATGCAGGCAGGGTTGGGTCATAAGACTGCTCATTGGGATGAGAGCACACGCTATAGATGATTTGGCATAGCTGTGCACAGCCATGTTGTTGAGTGTCAGTATTTTCAACACTTTAACTGTTTGTTGACAGCTCTGTGACGACACGGGAGGCTTGCTGCTTTGCAAATCATCAGTTTGGCCAACACAAGTCTATCATAGGTTGAAATATCAGAAAACAATTACTTCATGCATGTTCCTGCACAGGTCTTTGTTAATGCACTTGTCTTTGTCACTGCATGCACAGTGGCTAAGCAACTACATTTAAATCACTCTTGTACATTCTTTAGCAGTGTCACTTTTTACTTTGGTTCGTTAATGATTCCATAATATCAGTAAGTGTCTTCATTGTGACAATAAGGTTATCAAGTTAAAGGTACACTCAACAATCCCATCCTGCCAACATAAAATAACTAAAAATGAACATAAATAAAATGGAACATGAATTGTCTTGCACGTATTCTAACATAGAGTATGAATAGATCTATCTATCTATCTATCTGTCTATCTATCTATCTATCTATCTATCTGTCTGTCTATTCTCTCTCTCTCTCTCTCTCACACACACACACACACACACACACACACACACACACACACACAATCATATATGTATACAATAAAATTATTATTATTGTTACTCTTACTCTTAATTAAACAGGAGGGGATGAGGTGGCCAGAAACTCTCCTCTGTGAAGATTCTGGCTGCACAGACAGAAAAAAGCAGGAAGGCTGCAAGTCAGGGGGGTAAACAAACCCTTTACATCGCTCCAATTCACGAGGGACTTGGCATAACTTCTTCTCCACTAAATGCTGAAGTATTCAGTGGCATGCCTATAGCAATGTGCCAGAAATGTGGAATTACCATTCCACCGCAGCTCCTGACAGAGCTCATCAAGTCTCGCAACATCATTGATGCTGAAAGTGATGATGCTGGGGCTAATGTGGAGGATAACCTTTAGAATGAAGGGAGTAAATGTCAACGCATCATTTACTTGAACACTGTCAGTATATTTTTTATCACTCAAAATCAATCGCCGAAAATCCTGAGAAAAGTAAATGGTTTGCTTGAAAATATACAAAATAAACAACAATGTTTATTGAATTATATGTTGTGGCTACTTCAGTTTTTTAGCACCAGTTCTGCAGCTTTGTTCGATGGGCTCAGAAAAGTTTCTTGTTGACTTTACTGAGGTAGACCTGCATGCCGCTTCATGTAGGGATTGGCTAAGGTATGTTCTCGTCTTTTATTGTATGCGCTTTTTTCCACTCAACAGCAGATGTCTTTGACTTTGGGCAGTTGCAAATGTAGAAAATGATGTTGTTAATGCGGACAGTCAAGAAAATGGGGTAGTGGATAAGAGTGCTGTGATAGCAGAAGAGCAAGATTCAAAGCCTGGACCCACTCAGAAGCCTGCTAGGGAGGTGGTGGTGCAATGCAGCAAAGAGTGGCATGACATTATGCACCTATGCATTAAATAATAATGTAAACCAGTATTACATAATACTAATTTGGTGAATAGAATGTCAGTTCTATCTAATTGTAATCTGCAATTATTTTCAACATTTGTCCGCCATGAAGAAATTCCCAGGGGAAACGTAATAACTGTAATAAGTTAGTATTCATAATGTCCACCTTGTCCATTGACTAACATGTTTAATTCATCCGTTAAGTCAATTGTCGCTGTAAATTTGCGTGTCCGAGCAACGTTTAACAAGGTTTCAGTACTAAACTAAACATCAGTCATTAGTCAGAATTACCTGTCTTAACGGGTTAACATTTATGATAAGGTTTTATTCATCACATTTTCTTTTTTATCTGTTGTTACCGTGGTGCACCATCCAAGACCCTACATGGGCAGTGTCTCATTTCCGTAATTCCCTGCTCTGTATTCATTGAACGGAAAATCCTTTACCTCTGGATATTGGAAAACGTCCTACCGAACAAGACATGACACCCATCTCATTTTACAAACAACCTAATGTGGAATGAGCAAGATCCATGACATGCATACATGAAGGTGCTTCACTACATGTTATAGCAGTTGGGGGCAACTTTAAGTATTCTCTTCAAATTTATTATATTAATCCTCTGCTGCCCTAGGAGAGGATGTAACTTTTTATCCTCAATTTGAATTGCACGGATAAACTGAAGTCTGGATTGTGCATCAGCTGTGGTACGCAAGGTCACTTGTCAAAATAGGCTATGAAGTCAAACATATTCATACAAGCCAAATATTTGTCACTCATAATATACCTTATTTTCTACTAAGGTCCATGGAATTACGATGCAAACACAAAAAGAATCAATGTGCTTTGTGCCGCATTTTTCCACAATTGCAACAGGCACTGAAGGATTTGTGAACACAGCGGTGTTCACAGGTTTTGACGTCTCCCAAGAGAACATGACAGCACTGCAGGAAATGCAGACAGAATCCATCTTTGGTATATGAAAGTGAACATCCTCTGTAACTTTTTGTGAAGCTGTCCAGGCTCGTCGGTTTATGTCTTTCTGTGTAGTGTTTCAGATATTTTCCTCCGGCGATCTTTCATACAGTGTTTAGCTGAAAAGCGAATAAGAAATTAGATAGCATGTTGGATGCAGGTAGTTGATGTAAATTGTTATACTTTTGGTAGTAAAAAAGAACTTGATATGTTTTTATGTATTGTGTTGTTTCATTTGTGGTATGAGCATCTCATGTTTGTATGATAAGGGCTGGAAAAACACATGAAATGGATAAATGATTAACAGCAAAACATAAACATTGGCCTGGAGCGTCTCCAAAGACCTTCTCTGTTGACTGTCATCACGGTGCTCAGCTGAGAAGAAGAAAAAAATCATTTTTTCTGCAGTTATTGAAATGTGTAACTGTAGTAGGAGTCCATGAAAAAAAAAAGGTTAATTTACTGGAGGTGTTGTGCAGCATCATTGACCTCATTACTCTGGCGATCTTCTTCATGACACATAAATCAGATTTATGTGAGAAATAGAGATGCTCAAGACCAGTGTTGCCCTATGTGGATAAAATGTAATGGGTATGTGTGACTCTGTGCATTAATGTAGTCAATGTGCACTGATTTTGGGACTTAAGAGAAACATTTATAGCCCAAAAATATTGGAAATATACTCATGGCCTCTGGTGGCTTGTCGATTCTCTTCATGGGGCTCAGTTGAAAATAAAATGAAGCAAATTAGTTTTTATACACTGAACTGTAATATCTAACTGTAGAGGAGTTCATGGATAGAACTGCTAATTTAGCTGTGGCCTCGGCAGCTCCAGCAACTTGTTCTGCCTCTTTCTCTGGCGGTCATGATCTTTGCACTCAGCAGAAAACACAGATTGTTTGAAAGGATGCGCTCTGAAGATGGCTGTTATGATATTATCAGGCTGTTCTACTTCATAGTCGTGGGCTAATCTGTGCAGTTAATGCTCACATGTTATTTAGCAGATAGATCTCATAACAACAACAGCAACCTTTGTGTGGCAAGGATGGATGCACTGTGGAAGCACCATTGTTTGTCGAATTAATTATCATGGGATTCATAATCTGATGATAAATGCTATCAACAGCTGCAGTCAACTTTCACCACTGTGTTGTGGCCTAACTTTGAGTGTCATTTTTTGTACATTTCTGTTCACACTACAGCATGTAAATTGTGTAGTAAAAAAGTCACTTCACAGTCACGTGCATGCTCTGTAGGAGTGGTGCAGTGGAACTTCGCCTTGCCTCTCGAACGCAATTAACTCACAAGGACTGGCTGAGTGATACGTGAATTGAGCTGCTTTCACTGAGTTTTAGCATTGCCCTTGAGTTAGTGGAACCGTTTGAGCCTGGATTGAATGTTGACGGTAGTTCAAGCGAGGCATTACCTTCAACTTGTATGCAACTTGTCCAGAAGTAAGCTCGCTTCATGACATATTTCCCAGGTGAAAACCACCACAGAAGCAGAGGAAGTTGTGTCTGACATGGCTATTGCAGAGTTATGATGTAAAATGGTGCTAAAGCTCCAAATGGCAATTCAGACAAGAAATCAGATCTGTTTTTTTGTGGAGAATCGTCGTTTTTTTGCCATGCGAGCTCTTTATGACAGACATGGCTTCCTTATAGGCGTGGTGCATTAGTAAAAACAAAACCATGTCAATCCGCACCAGTTCTATCAGTTGCCCTACTGTGTTTTCCTCCTCCCTTGTGTGTGTGTGTGTGTCTCTCTCCTCAGGGGCGGTTCTGGGGAGCTGGCAGCTTCCACAGGTGACACACCTGACTTCCATCGACTCATCAAGAACAAGACTTAAACCCCAGCTTCAGAGTCACTCTCCTCCATTTTTGTTGTTCTAACCTCTGTGGTAACTAACACCAGGTCAATCTCTTGTTCCTAGTGAGTAGTGATTTTTTCTGTGAGGATACATACCTGTTTCTCTCTGTGTGCTCCAGGACATCTTTGTTCACCTGCTTGGCTCGCTGCTCTCCAGGATCAGCCCCGTTCACCTCTTGCACCGCTCCACCGCCCCCATCGCCCCGCTGACTGCGCTGCTGCTCTGCCTCAGCCCTCCCCTGCTTTCCCCACTCATCATTCCCACACTCCATTCATATTCTGTGGTTGAATAAATCTATTAAAACCGAGTTCAGCCTGCGAGTTTGCATCTTGGGTCCAATACAAAGGAAACACACCCATTGTCACAAGCAATCACAGCCACCGCCTCCTGGAGAACTAACAGTATCCTGCTACCGCATTTTGTGGATGTGGTCCAACTATGATTCCCGGGAAACATGGTCAGTTCTCCCAATTCCCCACTGTCTCTGACATACAAAAACCAGCAGATGAGCAGTGAAAGTGGACCATGGGGATTTCTATGAAACGCAGTCAATTCTTCAGCATGTCAGATATGGAAAGATTACTAAAAATAGGGAAAACTATGTAAAGTCACCAAAAATAACCTAGCCTAGATTAATTCTGGACGGAGGAATGGCGTGCCTTGTTAATGCACTCGAATACACAAACAGACAAACAGACCAGTCACCAATTATAGGCGTGAGACACATTTTTCCACTTGACTTTTAGGCTAAGTGGTCTTTCTGCTTACCACAGAGTCCCTTCACTCATTCATGGACTGACCTTACTCTGAAGTTTGAGCCTCATGCAGCATCATTTAACATTGTGAATAAGAACAACGCTGATAAAGACAGTAATCAGCAGGAACCCCTCCAATACTGCAATACATTTAGTGCAATACATTATATCCTTCCGCCCTAATTCCCATGATGCTACACCAGAGCCCCGGGAGTAAATGTTTGTTTGAACAGGTCACATGATCTTCTGTTGCATTCTAAACAGCAATGTTTTTTCCACAATCGAAATATTCCTGAAAAAAATGCAGATTATTGAATCCTGGTCACAGTGGTGCAGAAATCATCGAACAATTTTTCCCTCATTCCCACTCTGAAACGGCGAGGTTGGCCCACGGGTGACTTTGACACGAAAGTAAATGGAAAGTGAATGGGAGCAAAGAGAGCAAACAGACATTCACTCTACGTGCAGTTCAGTCCTGTTTGTGAACTGAATCAACTCACTCACTTCAAGGATTCACTCTTTCTGAGCGGTTTGTTTGTGAATTGGCCTTCACTATCCACTGCTTCTGAATTAAGTTATTTCTCTTATCCCCATAGTCTCACAGTTAGTGCGAGAGAGAGCGAGAGATGGGCTCAATATGAGCTTAAATGAAGACTGGATGAAGTGGTAAGGGAAGCGGAATGAAGTGTACTGTTCAGAATTGACAGCTAGAGGTGAAAAAACAAAACGATACTGGGACTGATCGGCATGACAGCACATAAGAGAAAGTAACGAAACCCGTCGTGCATTTGAAAAACATCTTTGCATTTCCCTCAGAGCTGCTGCCACAACTGGCATGTTTATCTTAACTTTAATGAGAACTGCAGCACTCGTTTCTATCTATATAGGCTTTCTGAAAAATCCAAGCTTTGTCTTCAGTAACACTTGCCATACACATGGCACATAAACGTATATGCACAAATGTATATGCACAAACAGACTGTCACACGTACACACACCCACACATCACAATATGTGTAACATAACATTGTTGCTTTAATATAAAAAACAGTCTGTTTTATGTAACATGTTAAATAACTAAGTGTAGTAGAAGTGGAATTATTGCAGATGCAGTTCTCAGATTGACACCTGCTCAGACATATGTCCAGTCAAAACAATCACTTATGCCTTCAAGTACCCAAAGAAAAAAGGGATACCAATACAGATTAAAGCCGGAGATAATAAAGCACGTAAATATGAAGAAAGAAGAAAGTTCAGTGACATTTTCTATGGATAGTTTCCTGTAGATGTTCAACAGGCTATCAATTGATACAGAAGTCAACAAGAGGTTAGAAGAATATCATTAAGCCATAAAATACATTTCAACATGTTAAGTGTTACTATGGATCCTTCTGGAGTTCTGGGCAAGACACACCCACCAGCAATGTGAATGGTCATAAAATTTTTTGAACTGTTGCCCATTTGTAAAAACACAAACAAACAAACAAACAAACAAAACAGGCTTGACATAAACCTTCAGCCCTAGCCTTAACCCTGTGGTCGAATATTGTCCAGAACTCTGATGGGTTTCATAATAACGCAGCTATAATGTCAACTAGGCCTCTGTGTTGATCTCAATCTGATTTCTATAAAATATGGAAAAATGACAAGGCATCCTACATCCTGTGAGTCTAGAGTAAGTAAATTAGATATTATAATTAGATATCGAGATGAAAGGCCCTAATGCTTTGTAAATTAGAGTAAGTCTTTATAGGGAGTCAGTGAAGCAGGACTAATGTAGGCATGATTTCTGGTTGCCATGAGTATTGCAAAGACCTTAGTGTATTACAGTACTGGAAATTTAATAAAAGCGTGGGTCACTTCCTTTGAGTTGGCAAAGGTGATGTGATGAAATACTTAATCCTTTAGATATGTCTTAAGGCTAAAATATGCTTTGAGTATATTACTTTGATGTTAATGTCAAAGGTGGGGTCTGGATCAAAAAGAACAAGATTTTTGACAATTCCTTGGGGTAATTATCCAGCTATTGAAAATAAGAGTCACCTGCGGTATGATTAGTTACAATCAGGGGAGAATGTGGGGAATGCTAAGTAGGCTAGACCTTAAAACAGGCAGGCACGTGGCCATGGGGGATTAAAAATTGTTGCTGTCTCTGTTACAGCCAGAAATATGTGAAACCACTCAAAAGCAGACCACCTGGTAGAGCATGTACCCTTTACACACATACCGTTATTAGAGGCAGGATTCATGCACTTGTTATTGCCTTTTCTTTATTTACAGTCTTTCATATCTTTCACATATATGCTGTTGCTGTCATTTCACTCACTTTTACATTATGCATCATCAAGGTGCATCTAAAATGTATAGTTGTTGTTCTTGTATGAATTTTATATTACTTACTCCTTTTTACTTTACCGTACATACGTTGACTCGCATTGTCGAGGAGCCGAAATCAAAGCTTTTTGCTTTATTATATGTGTATAATGAGATGTCACAATAAAGAATCTTGAATTTTTGCTCTACAAAGGGTACCAGATTTTTTCTGTGAGGTTTATACTTGGGAGTAGAATCTGAAAAATTGAAGGCAGGTGCACAGACAACACCAAAGAATTGCCTTTTTTCAATACGTATTGAATGCCTGTGGCTTTCTCCGAATGCAATCTGAAAGAGAGGGTCTACAAATCTGCACACACATGCTTCAGTCTAATGTGTGATGTGCACTGTTCATAGTATCCTATTGATTCACCACATGCTGTGACCCTAAATTTTATGTATATATAAATATATATGTGTGTGTGTATTGTTAAAACCAGCATCATAAGTGCTGGAAAGAGATACTTGATAATCCACCATCCACCTCCATTTGGGTTACAGTGAGACAGGGCAGATCGCAGCAGACTGGATACCTTGCCAACTCACACAGAACCTATCTGGACTGCACTTGGTGTAAGACACCTAGTGTTCCCTTAAGTAGAAATGAACCTAAGGACTTGGCTATCGCAACAACTTGAGGAGAAATTTGGCTTAAAGGCTTGATTGGAACTGATGATCACAGACTGTGGCAGTGTGAGTAGTTCAGTCTTAACCAGCCCGGTGGAAAACACAGTGTTTGATATCTGCAAGCCAACGTGTGAAGAATCAGTCAGGGCCTTTCAGTCATTTGAAATGCGAAGGCACATAAAGGCACATAAAGCAGGTTGAGCATTTAGCTGCTGCAGCCAGTTTGAAGAGTAAAGTGTTGCAGACTGTCTCCTAATCATGTATGACGATGATATCATCTGCAGAAGCTTTAGGATTGGAAGCTAAAATTGGAGTTTTTCTCTTTCTTTTTAAATTGAAAATAATAATAATAATAATAATAATAATAATAATAATAATAATAATAATAATAATAATAATAATGAAATAATCACAGCTGAAGCTAAGACTGCTAAAAGTGGTGGTTTGTAATTTAGTGAGGATATCTGCAATATTATTGAA
>OMLB01004326.1:4302-27365 GCA_900302555.1 Myripristis jacobus
CACCTATAGTCATCCCCACATTACTGTCGCAATATCAATATCGAGGCATTTGGTCCAAAAAATAATTTTTGATTTTGTCCATATCACCCAGCCCGAGTGAGCATCCAGTGAAAGATAATGGTGAACACAGATGATAATCCTGCTTTGGCGCTGCACCCATGTTAGCTTTGTTAACTCTCTGAGTTACAAACACCACTTTGTTTTCACAGCGGGACGCTCTGCACCGCTACATGTCTGCTTTATACATCAAAATGACACTTGCACATCCATAATCTCAGTTTAACAAACTTGAGCTAAAAAATCTAGGCAGGCTGTCCAGGTTCAAGCTTGTGTATGGGAAACACATTAGAACCAAAATTAACATCATTTGTAAATTTGCCACAGTAATATGATTAACTAATAATTATAATTATATAATTAACAATGTTTGTTTGAAATTCAGCTCTTGCCCAGCTCCACTGAGCACCAATCCAAAGCAAGATGATTTACATTTCACCAACACCAGTAGCAGGGGGATTAATGGAGACAAAGTGAGTGTAACCTCTGTTTAAATGCAGAGAATGATGGCCCTGGTAGAAATGACCTTCTGTCTAGACAGTTGTGGAGGTGGTTATGGCATTAAAAGCTGCTGCCTCTGTTCTTCCTGAAACATTCATTTGAATGCCAATGCAATTCACAGGCCCAGTCCAAATGACTCGGGGAGAAAAGAATGAAAAATTATTTAATATATGTATACAGTTTGTGTTTATGTATACACGCTGAGGGTTGAAACATACATTTTTTTTAATGCATTATACTTACTGTTTTCTTGAAGTATTTGTCCTGTTTACAGGTACACGATTTGCAGGCTGAGCACTGAATTATTTTGTTAAACTGGTGCACTAAAACTGACTTACACAGCTTTCAGCGTCCGTTTTATTATTCATTCATACCACTTTTTGCTCTATTAGAAATAGTGTACATACTATTGCCATATACCTACATATTCATTCCATCAGATCCAGCAGGCTTTGCAGAGTGGCCCTTGTTTAGATATTTAAATCATGATATTTAGACAGAACTGTTCTGCAATTGCAGTTGTAGAGGCTTTTTTCACGGCAGGCTGAGCAGCAACGCCTGATGGTTAATTTTCTTTGTGTTCATATTTTTCTGATTCTGGGGGAAGCATCCCAGCTTAGAAAGCAACCGCGGCTAAACGGATGCAAAGGGAACATTGATAAAATGTTTCTCGCTTGTGTTTGTGTGAGCTCTAGCAGGATTTCTCAGCACAGAGGGACATTGCACCCACAGTGAGCATCTTGTCCTTGAACTCTTGGGTTGCATGAGAAGAATGTGGATGTACATCATGTGATTGGGTTTTCTTTCTGTTTTCCTTTTTGATAGGATGAATCCAGGATTAAAGCGACAGTGATGGATGTGAAGCCTGTTGACCATAAGGAGTACAGCAAGAGGTTGATCATGAACATCAAGAAACTGGCGGCCCAGTAGGAGCCCGTGGTCTGTGCCAAATGCTTTGGCTGTGCTTGCTTTCCCATTTTTTCCTTTGTTTCTATACAACCAACTAATAGCTCTAGTTTTGTGTCCAATTTTTGCCCATGAAGCGTTGTTGTTCTTTTCTTTGCCTATGAGTTAATCTGAAGCCTCTGAGAACTAATGGAGCAGTTTTGGCTGTTTGCTACCTTCTTATTTATGGAATCGTGATTGGTTGGACAAATCTGTGGAAGCTGCTGGCTTTTTTGCTGATGAATGAAACAGTCAGGGATTGTTTTAGATGTTGGAAATAAACAGGGAGTGGGTCAGTTAAAGCAGGAGAGACATAATCACTGTGTCTGTCTTAAGTTAGACAGTTATTCCATATATTGTAGTCATGCGGGGGTGTAGACTGCTTTAAGCAGAGGGCCAGCGCTGTAGCTAGCACTCTTTTCACTCTGACACACAGTCAGAATGGCTGGGCTGGACCTGCACATTCCTGATAAGACCATTTATTCTACTCTCCCACTCGTTTTCACTCCCTCTCTCACACAAGCAAACACAAGCACACGTACACAAATGTACAGAGCTAGACCTAGTGGGAAACTGTACTGCACTGTATTTATGTAGATACAAGGTTGTCCGTATATTCTGTACCTCTTTTTTGAATGATTTGTAGTTGCCTTTTTTGGGAACAATTAATAGCAAGAATAAAAATGTCTATACTCAAAAACATTTGTGTTCATGAGTTCTTTGTTCCGTTTGCTAACGCTGTCTGTGATTGCTCGCTGAAATGACACAGCTGCAGCATAAAGCACCAGACTCTGACCTCCGCCTGTTAAAGGTAAGTAGAGGATGTAGACTACATCTTTAGTAACCGTGGCTTTGAGTCGCACTATGTTTAGAGGATTAATTCAGCAACTGGCCCACAATGCGCCCTATCTCCTGAGGTCTGGTTCAGATGTGCCACACATTCCCCCTGCAAACTTGACTTTCATGTTGTATTAAAGCAGAACATCAGTGAGGCTGTGCCTCCCCATTTTTCTTCTGATAACCATCTCGTTTCTGCTGAACACTGCATCTGTTGCCCGTTGTGTGCTAAGATGGATTAAAGCTGTCTTACAATGGTGAAGAAAAGGTAGCTTTTATTTATTTATTTTTTTTCCAGCCTTGCTTGAAAATATCGATTGAGTTTGTCTGTGATCACCTCTATATCTCCCTTCTGACACTACTTATTCTGGCAGTGCTTTTCCTGTGACTTCCTAAAAGCTCCTGTACATTATATTTTCAAATGCGATTCTGTGATAGGCAGTTCTCTATATGAATGCCTCTGTCCATTCCTGTCACAGACTTCCTGCCTGTCATTCATACAGCAGGCATGGAAATGACCTGTTGGCTCTGCAACTGTTGGGACATTTTATTCAGTGATGCACAAACGGCTGCTGGGGGGAAAAAAAGAGAGGATGGTTCTTCTGGGTAAAAATGGATTTCTCTCTTGCGAGTCAGGCCTAGCATGTTATTTTCTCCTGTTATTTACATCTAGCTTCCTGTAAGCACTAATTTGGAACAGGAAGAATACAGCTATTCAAGCCTCAAGTAAAGTGGAGTCACTTGGTGATTATCTAGCTCTCACACCTGTTTTTCTCTTTCTAATTTAGATTATGCCGATTACATGCTCCTAGTTAGGTTGAAAATTAGATTGTGATGCATTTATAATTGATTTTGCACTTGTTAGAATGAGATTGGCTGACTAACTAGACTGAATTGCATTATCTAAGTCAGGAATAGTTGGCACTTGCTGTCTTATTAACAGCATGCCAGTATTAAAATATGCAGCTGTGGCCACAAAAACCCTGTCAAGATAGCCTACAAGATTAAAATATACAGTTAGGTCCATATGGATTTGGACAGTGTCACAATATTCATAATTTTGCCCCTGCATGCCACCACACTGGAGATGAAATGGAGTAATCAAGACGTGACTGAAGTGCAGACTTTCAGCTTTAATTTAAGAGGTTGAACCAAAATATGGCATTAACCATTTAGGAATTACAGCCACTTTTATACATTGTCATCCCATTTTCAGAGGCTCAAATGTAATTGGACACTTGACTAAAAAACAGTTTCCTGGCTGGGTGTGGTCTTTTTCCCTTGTTATTCCATGACCAATTAGAAAAAAATAAAATAAAAGGTCTGGAGTTCATTCCAAGTGTTTGCATTTGGTCGCTGTTTATCAGAACCCTAAACATGTGATCCAAAGGGGTGTCTATGCAGGTGAAGGAGGCCATTATTAGGCTCAAAAGCAAATAATTAAAAAAAACTGATGGCAACAACTTTAGTTAAATCAATGTTTTGGTATATCCTGGAAAAGAAGGAATGCACTCCTAAGCTCAGCAACACCAAAAGGCCTGGAAGACCACAGATGACAGAGGGTAAACAGCAAGGTGCAAACCACTGGTGTCACTCAAGAACAGGAAGGACAGATTTGACTTTGCAAAAAACATGTAAAAAGAAAAAAAAGCCTGCCTGATTCTGGAGCAAGGTTCTTCGGACAGATGAAACGAAGATGAACTTGCACTAGAATGATGGGGAGAGAATAAGTGCGGAGAATGAAAGGAACAGCCCATGGTGGAGGCAGTGTCATGGCATGGGCGTGTGTGGCGGCCAGCGGGTCACTTGTGTTTATTAATGATGTGACTGCTGATGGAAGTAGCAGGATGAATTCTGGTGTTTATACGGCTATACTATCTGCTCGGATTCAGCCGAATGCCACAAAAACTGACAGGATGGTGCCTCACGGTGCAGATGGACAATGACTCAAAACATGCAAAAGCAACCCAAGAGCTGCTGAAAGCAAACAAGTGGAATATTCTTCAACAGCCAAGTCAGTCAGTCACTCAGACCTCAACCAAACTGAGCTGCTCTTCACCTGCTGAGGACCAAACTGAGGGCAGAAAGACCCACAAACAAGCAGCAGCAGAAGCCAGCTGCATGGGCTCCAGACTTCAGGCCGATTCCTTAACAGTTAATGCCATATTTTTGTTCCACCCCTTAAATTAAAGCTGCACTTCAGTCACATCTTGATTGCTCCATTTCAAATCCTCTGTGGTGTTGCACAAGGACAAAACTATGAATATTGTGTCATGTATCCAAATACTTATGGACCCAACTGTACCTTGTGGCACTGAGACCGTCGGGGTTATGGGTTTGATTCCCTCCTGCTGCCGCGTAGGTTTGAAATGTGTGCACATGCCATTCCAAGCCATCTTGGATGAAACCTTGAACCACACTGCTTTTGATATGAATCTGCGGGCATGCTGTACGACTCAGCCATAGGTCTTTGCCATGTTGACAGCTAAACGGAAAAATGGAAATCAAAGAAACAGCCGAATGGAAACGCAAATTGATTTTAAAATTTGAAAAGCGCACTTACATTTGAAGTCAGAAGATGAAAATACATTTCAATCTCAAAATAAGCGATATGACTAGCGTGTGACATCGCTCATGCTGTGAGACAAGTTTGACACCAGTCATACATACTTTAAAGTGCACATTATGCAGAAGGGATGGATAGGGTGAATAAGTGACACATATATGTAAATACACAGTAATGCACACACAGGAATGATATACAACATGTATTACATTTTTTGCCGGAGTAAGATTTATCCTTTTTTTATGTGTGAGTGTGTGCTCTCCTATTCATTCAGCATTGATGTAAGACAGCGTCCGAGCCAAATCATGAATTATTCTTCAAAGGTGTCATGGCCAAATACCTAAGCTGCTATGATTTGGCTCTTCTTCTTTCCATATTTATCCATACTTTCTGTCAACATCCTTTTTTTTTTCCTGTTTCAACCTTATCTTAATTTTACCTTAATTTCGTATTGCTCTCTGATGTCATTTTGCTTTCTGAGCGTTCTGCTTTTGCGGTGCCTGTTACATCACTTTGTAAACTCTGTTTTTAAAGGTGCCACATAAAAAAAAGCTTGTTGTTATTGTTGTTGTTATCATACACCGAGCATAAATAAATATCCAGTGTTTGACTTATGTGACTTGGGGTTTTTGTAGTGCTTTCTGAGTGAATTTAAAAAATAACATTCGACTTTTGAAAGTGACCGCGGCCTTTGTGTTAGATGAAAAATCCTCCGCAGTGCGTGAATGTGATTTTCATGAAAATGCAGAACACTTCCTCGCTTTTTTTTTTTTTTTACTGGTGTGCTGGACGGAAAATACCGTTCTCATACCATGTTGTTGTCACCATACATTCTTTACCAGGCACAATACGCGGAGAGAGCACGGAAGAAAGGATTATCAACCTGATTAAGAACCCCAAACACCTCTGCCTCAGCTGTGGCAGAGCATTCAAATTATCTCTGTGGCATGCATCAGTGTGCCTTCCTGGGACCGGGGCTGAGTTTTAAAGATAGCATGCCTGCTGCCTCGAGCTGTACTAATCACAGTGCAGCGGGCAAATTGCAGGCATTGCTGCTGCGGTATCAACATTCTGCACGGGGATCGATGATTGCTGCGTTGGCCGTGCTCATCTGATTTACTCAGGTGTTTACGGGTTTGACATTTCAGTCTCCCCCCATGGGAAAACATCAATTAAGAATTTACATGTCCGCCTCCAAAGAACAAACTCCATTGTCTTCCAAGTTCAATCACCAAATAGATTGAGCACTTAACGTACATGATATCCTCCTGCTCGGCTTGAAATGTGACGGTAATCGGCGTTGGCCACTGATTCCGTCTTTTCGAGGTCAGCAGCTGCAAGGTTGAAAATGGTCTTCAGTTGTAATTGCAGATATTTGTCACGTTCATCAGCCGCACATCATGCCAGTCATGGAGGGACATTTTACAAACACGCATTAGAAGCAGGGAGTGGGATCATTATCGCCATACGGGAACAGGTTTCTATAGCGAAGGAGCTGACAGTGTAAGTTTCCGTACAGGAAGCGTGTTGCACAGTGGAGGAGACAAAGGGAAGAAGGACAGCTCGGGAAGAAATTGTGATAAATATTCAGCGTTCCCTGCGTGGGACCTGCTGTTCATATGATAACACTGATTGTCTCCCAGAAAGCCAAGATGTGTGTGTGTGTGTGTGTACATGTACGCACCGGTTCAACAACATGAGAAAGTTTGCATGGTATGGATGGTCATGTGTGTGTGTGTGTGTGCAGAAAACACACGCTCAATCATCTTGGGAATGAGGCAGTTAATCCTCCACAGTGTCAATTATATATATTCATGGAAACAGTGTAATGGCGCCATTAAAGAAAATCGATACTTGTTCTGACAGTCCATATTGCAGCAAGCTGAAAGTGGAACTTGATCGGTGAGGTCAAAGACCCCAATCAAACTAATCTGATCATCAGTCTAGTCTTAAGCATTAGGGGGGGGGGCACCGAGTCCCAAAATCACTCAACCCCTTAGATGCTCATAACGCAATCACCGACTGCAGCATCTTTTATAGGGAGTACGTCTGCGGATGATGATGAGTTATTGTGGTCGTACGCAGCTGACTGTGACTCAGCCCTGCCCTTTCTCAGCTTCCTGCCGGCTCGCGTGTTGTGTTTCTGTTTCTCTTTGGGGCCTGTGGAGCCCCGGCGAGCGGACCGACCGTATGCTGTGCCGAGCTCAAGGAGTGTGCTGTGCCGACTAGGAAAGACCGCGGCCGTGACACCATGGAGACAAATGGGCAGGAGGAGGACCTCTGGGGTACTGCTGTAATGGATGGGAGTGAGCAGTGTGTGTATCTCGCAAGATTCATGGCCCTTGTTCCGCTCCCGGGCCAGAGGGGAGTGTATTTGCTTATGTATGTGGATGAGAGGGGACAGGTGCGTGCGGGGGTGCGTGCGTTTGTGTGAGCATCAGCCAAGTCTAGTCTGGGGACCTGTTGACCAAACACCAGTCATGTGGCTGCAGCAAAGCCTTTTTTCTGGCTGGCCGAGCCAAGAGCAACCCTGGCGAGAGAGAGGAGAGAGAGCGAGAGAGAGAGAGAAAGCGGGTTTCAGGCACGATCTGTGCTCTGTCATCAAATGGGTGCAGAAAATTGCACTGACAATCAAACGTCTGGCAGGTGGAAAGCTGATCGTTGCAATAATTGTTGTATTCAAATAAAGTAATAATCCATTGTTGCTGCTGAAAAGCAGCGCAGATTGAATCTGTAGATACAAATGTGTCTCTGGCCCCTATCCTGTTTCCACTTTAATTGGATTTGGGTATAGATAGGGTTGTGTTTGCTCCTCTCGAGCACCAGATTATAAGGCCATGTAGAGAGTTTGTATTGTTATTTTCTCTGCTGTGTCTCCTTGTCGTTGTCAAGAAGGTCCCGAAAAACACACTTTTCCTTTGATTCAATTTCAGGGAACCTTTTTGAGTTCTGTCGTTTGTTCCTCCCTTGCAACCACTCTTTGCAAAATGTCACACTGAGGATGGAGTTTCTCTGTACAATTCTCCTGGTAAATGTTTAGTGGCATCTTCTATTCCAAAAATTATATACTTTTACTCACAGCGATTTTCAATGAATCGCCAAACAGTTCAGATAACACATTGAGTGGACAAGGTGTAAAGGTTTGATCTTTTTAGTGTGTCTGGATAGCCAAGTGGTGGTAGAGGCCTCCTGTAATGGGAATGTCACAGGTTTGGTCCCCGGGGTAGTTACCGTGTCAGTGCCTAACAAAGTGTCCTGGAGCAAGACACTAAACAACACACTTTTTCTTTCTTTTTTAAATTCTGCCTGCCTCTAATACAATTCAATAACATCAATCACCTTTATCTCAAGTGTGTGTGTGTGTGTGTGTGAGAGAGAGAGAGAGGGACTCACTGTATGTGAAGGGTGCTGTGCACAGAGCAACACACTCCTGGAGATGCTGTGCAAGGGGCAAAGTGTTTACTCAGGGATAAGTGCCAGCAATCTGCCTCTTAGTCTAGCTTGTCCCAGACTTTGCTGTAGTAGGGAAGAATGGGGTCGGGTGATTCATGTTTTACATTTTGTGCTACTACAGGAAAATACTTCAGGTTGTTAGGCATCCTTAGAAACTGATCAATGTACCCCAGCGCACTGAATTTAGGTTTCTTTTTGATTCTTTCCCTTGGCACACATCCTTGGTCAGTTTTCTCACATCTTTTCACTGTCGTTCTGTCGTCTTCTGATCAAACTGACTTCCCCGGCTGCTTTTTTTTCCCCACTCCTGCTTATTTTGCATTTGCAGTCTCACAGCATAATGATATCTATATCTGCTCTGTAATAGTAGAAGATACCTCTTGAACACAAACATGTTAAAATCAATAACATTTGAATAAAGAGAATGTCAGTTTATTTATTTGGGGTTTGCTGAGACATGTACTCAGCTTGCCCCGGGGCTAGTGGCACATTTTATCCCACGACTCTGGCAGATCTGCTTCACAAAGCTAATTAGGACCTCAGTTGTGTTAACCCACAAACTAATATAGCCTCAGAACTATCTACTTTCAAAATCATGACATCTTTATCATGTTTACGTCACCTGACATAGCAAACGTCTGGCTCCGTTACAGCTTTCTCTTTCGCCTTCATCACAGATTCAAGCAAATGAATCGCTCTTCCCCAGTTGGCCTCACTTGACTGATTACCAGTGCAAGCTAGAGCTGATTTTTTTAAAGGTTTTTCTTCTAATTTATAAGGCCTTGCATGGACTTGCACCACCTCACCTATCTGAGCTAATTACACCATACACACCAGCACACCCTCTTCGCTCTCTCGAAGCTCGTCTCCTGGTCATTCCTTCAATTAACAAAAAAAATCTGTTTGCATCGTGCCCCATATCTCTGGGACGGCCTCCCATTACCTGTTAAAGAAGCACGTTCAGTTGAAATCTTCAAATCATAACTAAAAACCTGCCTTTATTCACTTCATGCCAGTCTACCCTAGAACCTGCTCAGGTCCAACACCTTTTTAAGATCCCTTTAACTCTGCTGTTTTTAATGTGGTTGCTCTATTTTAATTATTATTTTATTTCCTTGCTGTATGTTTTTATCCCATTTATTGCTCTTTTAATGTGGTTGTTATACTATGCATTCTGTTTAATTGCACTGGGACCGTGCTGCATGGTGATTCTGCACTTTAAATAAAACTGATTGATTGTTTGATTGAGTTCATTTTGTGTATGGCTGCTTACCCGCAGGCTCAACTTACCTCTTTCCTCTCTATTGTGCGTATGTGAAGACTGACGCGTGCAATCTGTCTTGTGTGTGTGCGCCTTTGTGTGTGTGTGTGTATGCACATCCAGCATGACCATGTGTGCGCATGTGTGTTTTTTTGCACATTCCTTTTGTTTGCTATGTGCATTTCCATATGTATTGAGAAAGAGAATGGCAGGGGCTTATTCTGTTGCTGTGAGCGATCAAGGACCAGAATCAGCACCACAGGGGACTCCTGAATAGTGCTGCTAGATTTTTTCAGATGCCCATTACACTGTAGAGGAAAAAAATAAAACAAAGGGGAAACATCAAAGGTCCGGCACATCACTGAAATTACTATTCCTAGTATGGTTTCCAATTTCAAAATATCTTTGAAGTTTCATGTTGCTCTTTTGTAAACCTGACAAAGGAACTGACACTGCATCCTTTGAGATCCCCCGGTCTTCATTCGGTATGTACAGGTGCAGATGACCTTGTCTAGGTTCTCTCTAATTGGATGACCCATTGCTTTGAATAAGAGCCGCTCATCAATGAATACTGAGGCGTGGTATCATCTCAGAGTTCATTGAAGTGTCAAGATAACAAGTGATTAGACAGTGTAAGGAGACACGGAGTGAGTCTGTCAAAGCTCACTGCCACACTCAAGATACTGAGTGCTCACCCTGTGTTTTTTTTTTGATTTTTTTTTGGGCTGGATCACAAATGCCAGAGGTTGTGACTGACTCACTGACTCTCTGAGTGATGAAGTTACTGGTCGGCTGAGTGTTGGGGTTTCCCCGCTGGCCGTCGCTCTTTCAAAATGAATCGGCATGAAAACTTTTCTATTACATCTTTAACGGGCGTTCACAGCGGGTCCACGCATTGACTGCCGCTGATTCCAAATTTATTGCAGGCGACAACAATACAACTTGAAATGGCTGCTTCACAGGAACAATATTGCTATAAATAAGACATTCACTGAAAAAAACTATTTTTTCACATGGATAGATTATCAACTATGATACGAGTGTCGCTCTGGCATTTCCTGCTTGTACACAATGCTGTCCAGTTTCTCTCTGACCAATCAGTGGACTGCAGTATTTTCACCTCATGTTTTAGTATGGGCTCAGCTCGCTTGGAACCTCGATGGAGGTGATGCAAAAAAAGAAAAAAAAGAAAAAAGAAACAGCTCCTATCCACAATTTTTGCCCAATGGCAAACCGAAAAAGGTGAGGAGAGTTGGTGGAAATGCAGTGGAAAAGTGGCTTATTTCATATAAAAAAAAAAATAAACCAGTGCTATTTAACTGTATAAATAATCAAGGTTTGAAAACTGCAGTCCAGTACAGGCACTGTTCCCAGACGGCTGCTTTTTAAATGTAGTCACGGTCCAGCCATGTACTGTTTTGTTTTTCCTCTGAAGGCTTCAGCTTCACAGTCACTTGTGCCACCTGAAGTACATTTAAATGACACAGATTCTGCTGGCGTAGCTCATGTAGCAGAGCTCAGCTCTTGGGTTCCCTTCATGCCAGCCTCCGTGCTCCGCTCCTCGCCTTCATCCAACACTGCCTGTCTGTCCACTTCAAATTTTACACCACTCTGCTATGCTCCCTTTTCTAACGTCTGACTCTATGCAGAGACATTTTAAATGGCCCCTGTGGTGTGGAGTTTGGACAAGCATTTTGATTATGTAACTGGGCCCTCCCTTCCTCTCCTCTCCCTCCCTTCACTCCTTCGTGCGCCGGCTCTCTAATTGTTTAGAGATGCTCCTGGGCTCCCCCTCAGGCCTCAGTGTATGACCTGTAGTGTGTGTGTGTCATGTGTGTGTCTTTGCATGTGCCTGAAGGACATCACAGCTGAAGAAAGGCTGTTCCACATTAGTTCAGACTCTCCCCATTCTCATCCCTGCCTCCTTTTCTCTCTTTACACTCTCTCCCTCCCTCCCTCCACTGTGTTTCTAAATTTATACTTTCTCTTTGAGTGGAGTTACACTTTTAGCATTTCCCCTTCTTTTTTTTTCTTTTACACTGTTACCATCATACTGAGAAACTGCTTAATGTTGCTTTGGAGGGAGAGAGAGCACTACAACTATTCAATATTTGCTGGCATATGCCTGTGTTTTTTCAATTCCACAGATTTGATGTCTTCAGTTTGTGCTCGCTCCCCAGTAATGGGTGTCGAACTGGAACTCATGCATTCAAACATATTTGTTTGATTTACGTGCCAAGATCTTGCTGGAAAAAACTAAATTTGCTTGCTCTTTTGTTCTCCCCAGGATACAAGTTTTATCTCCATGTCAAGTGGCCAGGCCTGGGGAAGAGTTTAGCCCTCGGTCTCACCTCAGCACACTGGAGGGGGTGCAAAAAAACCCATGCCTTGCTTATGTCCCAGCAGTCCTCCCCCCCCCCGGTGCTCTTGGTGATGCAGTGTGGTGACAGAGTAATTTTTCCTGCATCTACACAGCCCTCTATCTACACAAACACACTCAGCTGCCCCCTACCCAACTGAAGAGCAATTGGCTTATTTACTCACTGTCAGTGCAACCTTCTCCTGTTTCTAGAATGAGATGAAAAAAGTAGGAGTCAGGGAGAGCGACTGCACTGTCTCACTAGCTGACAGAGTGCCTGCACAGGCAGCTTTATTTTGACATCTTTTTACAGACCCTTGAAGACAAGCCTGAATCTGGAGAAACCCTTTAGTCATTCATGTGAATGCAATGGAAAGGGAAGAGCACAGCTGCTGAAGAATGAAGTTGAGTAAAAATAACCTCAAGAAAGTATCTGCAGTTCTTTTTATTATTTTATTTTGTTCTTCATACCATAAAAAGTATCAATATAATGTCTTCATATTCTTAATGAGAAAGTACATTTAGCATTCATGAAAAGTAGAGCTTCATGGCAATGGAATGAAACTGTCAGGTCCCACTATAACTCAAATATAAACCATTTCATAGATTCAAGAACACAACATTTTTGTGTCATCATGTGCTGGCAGCTCTTTTATCAAAGGTTTAGCCCGTCATTTCAAGGGTTCAGTAATGTCTTTTACCGAACAAAATAAATAAACAGAGTCAGTCGTGAAGCAATTTTGGCAGCACTGGTGGCTCTTTTCTTTTTCTGGCCTTTAAATTATTATCCCCTCTCTTCTCTAACTGACTCTAACATTATCATTTTGGAAGAGAGATGATACTGTGCTGCAGACCCACTACCCAGCTGTCTAGGTGGCTCAGCTTCTGCCCTGCCAGCTCCATGGCTTTCATTCAACAGATAGCCTGCAGCTATCATCTCACATCATTACTTACAAACCATTGTGCCTCATGTTTACCTAATAAAATCAACAAACTGAGGATAGGGGAAGAGGGAGAAGCCGAGGGATGCTTTATGACAAACATTAATGAGGGAAAATTAAGGTAATGTGCAGCGTTACTCTTAGGAGCTATAATTAAACAAGACCATTCAATGCCAAATGTGTGTCTACTGAGTAGCTCCAGGCAGCGCATGCATGTCTGTGGTGGAAGAGATAACACTGTTGTGTGGGTGGGACTGTCTCCTTAAGCCAGTAGTAGCCTGCACTAGCACCCTTTGTTTTTGCCTAATTGAAGTCCCGATTTGGCCGAGTAGTGACCTGTGTGTTTTCTTGGCTGGTGTTTGAAGTTTTTGTGGTGAAGGAGCCGCAGGGGTGAATTTAATTGTCTATATGTCTGAGCAGCATTTGTGCTGTTTATCCCATCAGCAGCTGCACTGCTGAACCGCACCGAGAACGCGACAAAAGTAGACGAACACGCGGGAAATATGACACATCTGACCCTGAGGGTACGCCTTTAACTTGAAGCTGTGCTGGAAGCTTTACAGAGAGCAAGGTGGTGTGGCAGTGTGATAGGAGGCCTCACTCGCAGGATTCAAAGCCAAGTGGAGCAATTGTTTGGTCAACATCTAAATCCCCGCTTTCATGTCTGTCAGTTCTGGAACCAGCAACAACCTCTTGTGGCTGGACTCTACGCTATGTCTAAAAGCAGAGGGCCTGCTATTGTCCCCTGCTGTGTTCGACACCCTGAGTTGGCCTGATAAAGAAACAAGACAGAGGAAGAGCCAAGGATGTGGTGACACCGAGAGCAGCACTTAAGCCACTGAGGATTCAGTAAGAACGTTTTTATCTGCTATGCATAAACAATGCAGTGCAGGAGATTATGTTTGAAAGATGGAGAAAAGGATTTGGATCTCTCCTACAATAGAAGGAGAGAAGAAAACAATTAGCTTCCCAGTTGGGAGTTGTAACACTGTCAGGTCACTAGATAATCATGTAAGATGAAAAGATAGGAAATTCATTTATTTTAACTAGTTTAATAGGAAAGTTGGGGGACATATACAATAGATGTACAACAACAATATGTTATAAATGAGTAGGATCACTGACCACACACACAGTGAAGAAAACTATGGAGCTTCTGGGCAAAGCGGTCAGACATTCATCAACACAATGGTCATGCCATGGTTTACCGGAGTCCCCTTGATGTCTAAATTCCCACGGCAGGGAAGCCAGATTAAATTTGGGGATTGACACTGGCATACTAGGCAATATTGAGGTCTCAAGGGTTTGGCGAAGAGCAGAAAGTGCATTTTATCACGGGAATGTAAGAAGGAAAGTTTTACTTTTGGAGCCAGCACAGAGACATACTACTGAAGAAAATTCAGTTCATTTGAGGAAACTTTATAGAGAGTCTATGTCCTGTGCAGACGACAAGAAGAAGAGGGCTTTCATTCTTGATCTGAATGAGCTTTTTATATAGTAAGAGCAAGAACCAGAAGGCTCAGCACAACAAAACCACTCCACTAGATCAGCTGATTATGGGTCTGAAGGCTGTAGTACTTCAAAGAGAAATGAAGGTATAGTGAAAAATCCGGCCTTGTCTTCTGAGAGTCTGTGCAAAGTCTGTACATTGCATTCAGAGCACTAATTAGAGGAATCGTTTCTTTGAGGATTAGGCCCCTCCCCTGCCTGTGTCCACATCAAGTGATCTTAAATATTAGTTGAAGAATTTGGAAACTAAGATGCACCAAGAGATGCAGTGGGTCCGACTGTCCAAGTGGAGGAAATCAATCACCAGCAGTTCTCAGGAATAATAAAATAAAAGAATAAAAATGGCTGTGACCCTGAAGAAAGCTCCTTATGGGCTGAAGGATGTTGGCCTAGCCATGCTTCAATGAAGGTGCTTTATTCTTTTATTGTCTGAGTGCCTCAGATCTTGTTATCCATACTCTCAGACACATGACATTTCACCCTTTTTAGCGACGTGTTGTGCATCTCTCACTGTAGCCCTGTAGTATGTGTCTCACGTTTAACCAGGCTAGCTGTATGCAGACATTTTGTTCAACAAAGTGTCAGCCCTAAAACCCTTTAAACTAAATCTTCCAGCAGTTGTTGGGTAAGTTGTTGGTTAAGATGCTTGGAAACAGATAGATACCCAAAGCCTGCTGGTGGCTTGAAAATCCCCTATGTAGGCTGTGCCATCCTGAATGCCTCTGTGGCTGAGATCCTTGATAAGGCAGCTGTCATTGCTCAGGCTGAATGTCTACATGTTGAAAGAGGAATCCTTGGAATGACTGTAGTAACAGAGAAATTTTTCAGGGGAGCTCATCACAAAATAGCAGAATTCAGGGTCAGTTTCTTCCCCTTCCCTGGGGGAGTAGGAGCACGTCTTTGCAGTCTGCAAATGGATTGCCCAGGGAGGAAACTGCAGACAGAAAGATTGACATGGAAAGCTAACTTGAGAAGTTGAGTTAGTTGATGTTCTGGCACAGAGTGATACGATACTCTGGGATGGTTATCCCCATGGCTTTGTGCTGGAGGAAAGAACCACAGATGGGACAGAATAGCAAGTTGCTAAGACCCTGGCCTGGGACTATAAAGGAAGTTGGGTGTTTTACAGGACACTACAGGCATTTTATTCTTGCCTCTTCTAGGTATCAGTGCTCTTACATGTCCTATAGCACAGCAGTAGTACAGCAGCCCAGAGTAGGAGGGATCAGCCTATAGCATGATCAGAGTGTCAGTCCACCTTTGAGAGACGGAAATACTCCATGCAAATTTCCACCTTACTAGTCTGATTTCTCTAGGTCATTCCATCTTCATACAAGCGCAAGTCTTGAGGGCCATGGGGCAATCCTCTCTTGGGTGCAGTACGGCTGAGAATGAGTCACTGCACACGCAAGCAGGAGCCTTTATGGAGAACAGTGACAAAGCTGAACCTCATTCATAGTCGAGATGCTATAGCCCTTGAGTAGACCAAGACTTAAGAGTTATAAAACTACTTATGGAGTTTCACTGTCACAGCCTTCACCGACAACAATCCTTTGTCCCATCTGGATACAGTGTGTCCTGGGACCACTGAGCAAAACTGTGTTGCCTAATTAGTAAACTGCCAGTTCAACATCAAGCACTGACCAGGTGTTTCCAACAGAAATTCTGATATTATGTGTAAATTTCCACGGTGCCAAAGTGGAAGCAGGGATAATTACTATCCCAGAGGAAGCTGACAGCACAGAGGACAAGCTAGATGATTAGAGGATGCGTCAACAAGCCAATCACATGCTCTGTTAATCAGTGCAACAAGGACACATCCAGAAAGGCCAGACATGTGACACAGCACATCCATTCCTGTCAGTTCCTTTGAGACTGGTCTGACTCCAGCAAGGGCTTCTGCAGAAGTTGGTGAAAGAACCACATACAGGACAGCCTTTGCACTAAGCTTAGTTCCTGCTGCCACTACAGCACTACATGCACTTTCCACAGGGCAGATGGGTACCTACTGCACTAAAGTTGTTTTTTCATGGAACCTCTTTTGGCCAAGGTCGAGCAAAGACATGCTAATTCAGAACTCCTCTACCCTGTTAAATGTTTGCCATGCCCAGGCAGTAGCTGCTATGGCACAAATCTGGGGATGTCCAGAGGTGACACTCTCAGACAAAGAACCTGGGTTTGAATCCACCTTGATGGAGCAATTATATCACCACTCCTGACAAGTCCCAAGGTGATAGGACATGTCATCAGGTCATGTGTCATATTACTTTCCATTGAAGAGATAGAGAGGATTACATGGCACTACCAGCAATGTCATCTTTCTTATATGCAATATGCTGGATGCACAGTCAAAAACTGCTGGTAAACAAACACCACCACCTGAGCTCACCTTTACACCCTTGTGCACCCGCATGCCACCCAGTGGTCAAAGATAATATTACAACAAATAATAAACATAAAATGGCTGCAAAAAAACAGAGAGAAAATTCATTATCCTAAAAGATGAAAGAAACTATGCTTCTTTGCTGTTCATTTAAAACCTTAAGTACATTTTAGCTGTTGAATTCTTCATTAATTTTTGTGTCTTACTCCCAGAATTAATTTCTGGTTTCATAATGAATCCTTCTAGGCACTGATTAGAAATGAAACCTCTCTGCATCCCTTTGGTTCTCCATCCTGAGGACCAGGTTGAGAATCACTCATGCAATATTGTGTAAAGTAGGTTAAAACACAGCTAGCAAGTCCTGGTTTCCACTACAGACATTCACAAACAATGCATTATTCATATTATAAATACTGCATCTTTCTCAAAATCCACATAGCTATATTTAAGATGCAGACTAAATATCCACCCGCCAAAAAAAGACAGAAGAAATAAAGAAAAAGAAAGAGAAAACATGCCCATGATACCATGATACATCTTCCAAAAATAAGACCACCAGAAAGCTCAGGATGTCCTTGCTAAAAGTTTCAGTACACCATCGTGCATGACTTGGATAAAATCAGTCAGAGATTAATGAAAAATGAATCGCTGTGTCTCAAGAGGATCTGTAACAAATATTAGCAGGGTACTTTGGTTAATGTCATCATCCAATTAACTCTACTGTGACACTTATGTGCCAAACGTTACACAAATTAACTTTGAGTGAGATTTGCCAGTTGCACATTCAGGCACACAGCCTAAGTTTATTGAGTGATGTCGTCACTGTCCTTTTGCAGCCAGGAGTGTTGAACCACCTGCTCGATGCTGGGTCTTAGAAAAGGGCTGAAGTTCAGCAAGAAAGAGATGAAGGCCCGACAGGACACCGCCAGCTCCACCCCATCTGGAAACGCCAGAGGCCTCTTTTGGATGTGTGGTAACTGGGCAATGTTGGTGTCATCGAACGGCATGCTCCCCGTGACCATGACAAAGAGGATTACCCCAGTGCTCCAAACATCAAATTTTTTGGGGTCGTACGGGGTGCAAAGCAGTACCTCTGGTGGGGTGTATGCAGCAGAGCCACAGTAGGTTTTGCTCAGTTCAGGGAATCCCACTGCTGTCCTCGCAAACCCAAAGTCAGCAATTTTCACCTGCTCATTCTTCATCAGCAGCACGTTCTCACACTTGAGGTCTCGATGGGCAATATTGTTTTGGTGCAGGTACGTCACAGCACTGACGATCTGGGCGAATATGTCTCTGGCCTTGTCCTCTGGGATTCTTTCGACTTCTTTGATCTTACGTAGGAGGTCAGTTGTTGCCCTCTCCATCACAATGCATACCCATCTGTTGCGGAGCTCCAGCAGTTCATGCACACGGATGATATTGTCGTGTCTCACGGTTTTCAGAGTGGCCAGTTCCCTGGGTAAAAACTTTGTGACAAAGTCTTGAGGAGCACTTTTGTAGTTCACTATTTTGATGGCAACTTTGGAGCCATTTTGTGAGGTGGCCAGTCGGACTTTAGAGAAAGCTCCCTCACCTATCGTTGGCCCAAACTTATATCCCTTGAGCATGTGGCTTTGACCCATTAGCATGATGATGTTTCAGCTGCAGATGACAAGTGCTGTATCCGTGCAGCACATGAAGTCCCTGTACAGCCTACGTTGCTTTATGACATCATCTGCCTATGAACAAGGATTCTCTTATGGCACAGATGCCTTTTTGAGTTTTATTCCAAAATACATGACTGTCAGTCGGTTACAGAGGCTATGCCATCTGCCATCCTTATTAATGATGTAAACAATTCGTAATGCATCAACAGTAGGTCTAGTTTTGTATTTATTTATTAGTTTATTTGAATAAGGACTATGCATATCTACATGACAACATTTTGCTGGTTTACGCAAGACCAATTCAGACCACACCCACTTCCAGTTGTAGTAATACAGATACAGATAGCAGCATTGCCATACACCCTATACGCTGCACCCCTAGTGCTTGTTTGAACCGTTCAGCCTTTGAGGCAATAAGAGAAGGTAGATGTGGAATTGAGAAGATTGAAATCCAGTGAAAGCTTTTTGCCACAGATCACTTTGATTAAGATCTGCAAGCTGTTTAGAAAGATTTGGTGGTCATATTATGTCCTTTCTGGAAGTGGCCCTGTTCATTTCCCTTGTTTAAGAAAATTTTGAGACATAATTCAACGTGTGAGTCTGACAGTTATACGAAGTTAAGGTTATATGAAGTTTTGGCTGACACGAAGGTAGGAGATTTAATTTGTTCCCTTGAGGGTTTTTTCGTTGTGAGACTGTGTAAGATTTCTTTTTCCAATTCTTTAGCCAGTTACTTGTATCATGTTTCTGTTGAAGTTATTTTATTGTGTGTCCCTGTCAGGTTTGCCTTGTAATCAGTCTGTTGCTGTCAAACCAGAGTGGTAGAGGGGCTCAGAATCACTCTGCTTTTACTGCATGGAGATGCCACAACAAAAAGCATAGGAAACTTCATCATCTCTAACCAGACTAAATCAAGAGAAAATAGTATTTTTGAAGTGATAGTGATTTATTTGAAGAACATCGGTTACATGTCAGGGCCTATCAGTGTGGTCTGTCAATGTGTGACACTTAATGAAGCTCAAAAACCCGAGCCCTCTCTTTAAAGGAGCCTGATATCAGTGGAATACAAATACTCAAAATCAAATCTGACAAATCAGCTTTGTTCAGCAGCAAATAGTTGTCAAATTGCTCCTTTCAATGCAGAGGGGAACCTAACATAACCTTAAGAACGGCCTCAAAAAAGACGGACACATCAGTCAGCCTGTCTAATCCTTCATGATGGTCCTCTGAGCCTTGCGGGGTTTCACTCTTGCACCACACCGGTTCTGTTAACCGGTTCCATTTTTCAAACTGGTTCCAAGTTAGCAAAAATACCCAAATTTGTTAATCCCCAAGTCGAAGGAATCCTCTTATCAAAGCCCATGTGCCCCCCGGTGATGTCATGCTTCCTCAGCTCCTTCTTACCAGTGTGTTTGTCAACACGGCAGATCAACACGAGCGCTCGAAAGCTTGTTTGAGTTCAAGTTCAAGTTCAAGGTAACCATCGCCCCAGAGCAAATAACGGCATAGGAACAGAGTAAAATAAGGAGGGAAAAAAAGGTAAAATGAGTGAATGGCTATGTCAGCATTTCCATATGCCTCCTTCACTGCCTCTTTAGGTTAAGACAGCTGATTTATGTTGCTTTAAATGTTTGTTTATTTCTGTTTGTTTTGACCTTAGAATACTCAGTAGGCTGGAGGAGGAAAACGGGAAACTGGGGGTAAAAAGGACCTCTGGAATCTGCCAGGCTAGTGTTTTTGTCTGTGATACTTGCTTACTATAAAGGTCAGATAAGGAACTGTGCTGTACACCTGTGATTTTACAGCTCATTTAGGCAAATCTGAGTTCTTATTTATTTTTTTCCCCCTGTATAATACCAAGGTAACCATATCAGCAGATAGGTAACAGAGATTCAGAGTAGGCTTTGTGGAACAGCATTATACATAACATGTCTTGGCAGCTGACTAGGTCTTTATTTCAGTTTATCTATCTATCCGTCTATCTATAATCCACCTATAACCCTTATTAATGGTGCACTGTGGAGCAAGACAGTGGCATCTGAAGTGTTACTCAGCTGAAGAAAAGCCGTGTCACACCAGCCCACGAAATCCTCCAGCGCAGGTCCATGGCTCGCGTCGCTCTCCTCGCTAACAATGACTGAATCATGCGCAGATTTCAAAAAGCAACGGTTGTCATTAAAATGAAATGGCTGTCATTGTAGGCACACTTTCTCCAAATTACATGAAAATACAGCAAGATGTCGTATTTGTGTCATGGCCCTGTCGGCGGCGAGGTGTTGCACAATGTGTGTGTGTGTGTGTGTGTGATGAATATGCACGTATCAATGCACCATCATGTTTAAATGAGTGATTGTCACGTTTCGGGATAATCGCTTGCCCCCTTTGTCAAACACATTATGTGAGAAAGTTTAACCAAACAAACAAACAAAAAAAAATCAAAAAGCTGCAGATCTAGGAAGCAGGTTTGATACTGGCTTCGTAGTCAAGCTGCTTTTCAGCCCCAGCCCTGCATACATGCATGCTGGAGGAGTTGTCGTCCGGAGCAAAACAGCTGCAAACAGCTTGTTGGGTGTGACTTTGAGATTGATTTATTGTCCCTTAATCAAGTTGTAGCTTCAGCCAAGCAGTGTGATTGAGTTACCAGTTGTGGCACAGTAACTAGTGGACATTCATTGGTGAATAAAAGCCACGATACACTGAATAAGCATCGCATCGCCTGTGTGCTGATTATCACAGTAAAGAACATAAACTGGTAAATATGTTAGGCTTTCATCATGCTGTTGAATGAAATGATCAAATTTACACGGTTGGTGGTGAATGAGCCATGTCCTCATTTCCTAAAAAACATTAGATGCTGCATACATTTCTTCGAAAAGGAGCTTTAGATCAGTTTGTCTATTCCCAGAATCTTTATGCACATTCAGGCAAGGGCAATTATTTCAGTGAGGCACTCCCAGCCTCCTTTTCTACCCATAAATCACACTGGCCAAAACCCACACATCTGTCACTGGAATGCTGCAGTGGCAAATGCGATAAACAAACATCCTTCTGCAAATATCAAAATTATTTAATGACATAGTTTCAATTATCTTCAGTTGTTCCTCCCTCCTCTGCCAGTTGGAGTAACGGAAGCAAATAAGAGGGGGAACTGAGTCAAAGCTAAACCTCCAGCTGTAAGGCCGCGCTGCTCCATGAGAGCGAGACGCAAATATATTTTGCATCGCCGCGGTAATGTGGTATCAACAACAAATGTCAACACGTATAGACATGATTAGATCGTTTTTATTTTTTATTTTTTTGGTTTATGGGCTTGTAAGAATTGTTAATTCTGAAAAAGAGCCTTGTCTTGTGTGCAGTGAAGCTGTAAAGCAAGAGTTTGCAGTTAATAAAAGCAAACAGTGTTCAAGGTGGTATGTAATTAAAATCAACATTTTGAGGGAGAAATTTTCCTTGAAACACTGGTATGGCAGAACAGTGCATTTGCATAATTATGTGTGTATGTGTGTGTGTGTGTGTCTCTGGGTTTGCACGTCTGTGTGTGTGTGTATGTGTGTGTAAGTGATAAGTGAGCTAAGCCTGATAGCAGACAACAGACACTGAGAGGGCATCCTCTCTGACTGACAACTCAATGAGAGTGCAGCCACTATGTTCTCTCTTTTACTAGGTGTTATTGATTTGGCTAAAATTGATTATGGCTTCAAATGGCTTTTCAGCAGACTATGGGCTCAGTAGAAACGCTGTGATTGAGTTAAGATGAGCACGGGTTGTTAGGTTTGAATGAAGAGCCGCGCAGGCCAAGACAGCAAGTGAGAGTGGAGCGTTTGGACTGGAAGTGGGAAAGTGGAAGGTTGAATGACGACAAGACAAGAGCTGACAGTGATTTACTCGCTTCCCACTCGACGGAGAGGGAAGTTTTACAGGAATAATTCACTCATAATGCATCGTTCTGGTATCAGGTACTCACCGTGTGCTGCCTGCAGCCTCCAACAAAGAAAGCTTTACTCGCAAGCCTTCAAACTCGTATTCCAAAAACACCAAACATCTCTGATCCAGTGGAAAAATCCTGAGGCTACATCTGATGTGTATCAGTTTGGGGGTCCTTGACACCAAAAAGGTTAAGAACTACTGGTCTACAACACCACACCAACAGATTAACTCAGCATTTCAGATACATCCCTAATCTGAGCTAACAGATTAATTCAACATTCTGACTGATATCCTCATAGCCAAAATTTAAGTTAATAAAAACGAATTATAGATGTTTGTCCGCCATCCTCCATAGAACAAGATAATCCAAACAGATTAAAGCACCATCCCTCTCTTCATGGTGGCAAACGTGCCAGATCACTTTGTCTTTGTCATTGTTTACATGTGCAGCTGAACACACAGCAAAGAGAGGCTGGATAGTTTACTGGCCTCGATGCAAATATCTTTTAATGAGCCTCAAACGGCTGAAGCGTCGCTTGGCGCTGCTCGTGGGGTGGTTTTGAAACTCTACGGAGAACGGTCAGATGCGGGTGCGCCTGATCCGTGTCGCTGGCGATGAGGAATGGTAGGACTGCATGGCTCACTCAGAACAGGACGGAAGGTTGTTTGCCTCGGCCT
>OMLB01004326.1:27385-40254 GCA_900302555.1 Myripristis jacobus
GAACAAGATAATCCAAACAGATTAAAGCACCATCCCTCTCTTCATGGTGGCAAACGTGCCAGATCACTTTGTCTTTGTCATTGTTTACATGTGCAGCTGAACACACAGCAAAGAGAGGCTGGATAGTTTTCTGGCCTCGATGCAAATATCTTTTAATGAGCCTCAAATGGGGTGGTTTTGAAACTCTACGGAGAACGGTCAGATGCAGGTACGCCTGATCCGTTTCGCTGGCGATGAGGAATGGTAGGACTGCATTGCTAACTCACAACAGGACGCAGGTTGTTTACCTCGGCCTCGGGATGCAGTAAAACAGCGCGCGAGCGTTGTTGCAAGAGCATCCACGCTCCCGTTCATATTCGTTTGTTGCCAAAAGAGCCGTTGAGTGCGGCGCTCATCAAAACTGTGAGCACGTTCAATCAACGCCGTTCTTGTGACACGTTCATGCACGACGCAGATGGGTGAAGTGTTCCTTTAATCACGGAGTAAACATAAAGCAATGCAAAAGCAAAGGCCCCCCTCCACCGTGACACACGCCGACAACTGTTGCTGTCTTTACATTGCCGTGGCTAATCATGAAAGCGCTCCTGACATTTTAGTTATTGTCATCAATGAACTCAGCATGGCCATATTGTCCCCGGGAATACTAATTGTGCCGCAGCAGCGGGGTGACATTCCTCATCACACTCCCCTCCACCGTGGTCGTGTGATTATGGTGGAGCCAATACCGAAGGCAGACCCCGTTTATGATGGAGCTCCCACACACTGCGACCCTGACCGGCCCCGCTGATCAATGGGCAGCTTGGGGCCAGACTGTGTTTATTGGCAGCTGCTGGTTGCCTGGATTAGATTGGCTGCACCTGCTGTAAATGCTTTTTCATTAAGCAAAGGCCTTTATAGTCAGGATTACAAAACGCCTGCCAAAGCTGGCCCCTTAATTATTGTGTCTATTGATTTCCTAATAGCATTCTTAAGTGGCTGGAGTCTTGGGTCTGTTTGTGTGTGCACGAGCGTGAGTGTGTGTTAGTTCTTGGAGGAGCGTGCACAAACAACATGGAGCGTACATGAGTAATATGTTGACTGCAGGAGAGTCTGAGGGAAATTACATAATTAAGCTAACTTGTAATTAGCATGATTTCTCTGATGAAAGTGACGGAGCAGCGCAGAGCGAGAGAGAGAGAGACAGCTTAAGAAGTTCTGAACTCTTTGATGAACTTTTCTTCAGGCCGACGTTGCCTATAAGTTATTTCAGATTATTTTTTTGAACGCAGCCCTACAGAGAGACTCCCTGAAACCTCAGATTACTGTAAAAACATAGCCAATAATTTGTCTTTTTCCATCTCTGTTAGCCTACAAGGTCAGCCATCTACAGCATGTGCAGATAGTTTCATCCTGCATGGTATAAATTTAGAAATCGACCAGGAGAATGAATCCTCATGCCTCCAATGCAGCGAAAACACTCTCCAGAGAGATGATTCTTCAGTTGCATACTGTAAATTATTTATGATTATGAAAACTATGCCTCTGTTCATGTATATAAAAAATATTTTTTTTGCAATTTGTTTCAGGAAAAAAAAAAATTGTCGATGCCTTTAAAACCCATTTCCACCTTGTCAGCGTGTGTGACTGGTGGCTGATCCAAAGCAGCCTTTAATGCACAAACTAACGCCACTTCCTTTGCAAACAAACCCAAGTAACCACGTTGCAAGAATTGAGGACAAAGTTTTACATTGATGGAATTACAGTGTACAGCAAAACAGCATACTTTTTTCCCCAGTTTTCTTAGATGCCTTTTTGAATTACACCGCAGTCAAAGGGAACCACAAAGTAAGCATTCCCTGATATAAGAAAACGGACAAATAAACCGGCTGAAATGGTAAACAGTAGGGCTTTTAACAGCTCCCACTTAAAAAAAAAAATAATAAAAAAATCCAGCGCTCCTTTGTGTCTATAGGAGAACTGAACAGAGAATTTTGTTGTTTATTTTCATTTCAATTCCCCCTTGATAGGAGAAATGTTAATCCTTGTTTTTCTGGAGTCAAGAGCCCATGAAATAGGTAGAGGAGGACGGGCGCCTCTGAAGTCTGTTGTAAAATGTCATCATGTTGATAATGTTCCTGTGAAAGGCCCATGAGGTGAGCAGAGGACTCTCACTTTTATACCGTGGGGAACGCTGGAGAGCTCTTCACATGCTACATAGCCTCTTCTGAAAGCCAAACAGTAATTGGGAAATTCCACGAGGCACGGCTCATGACTGGGAAGTCGACACAGCCCAGCATCGCTTTTGTTGTGCGAAAACCCTCTCACCCCAATTTCGTCGATTTTAATATTTTCTCCTCAACCGAGTCCTCTGACGGGTGAGAAAATCCTCCGACATCTTTGGCTTATAAAACCCCTCCGGAAACCTGTGGGATAATTGTCGTCAAGATAAAACTGACACGGTTTTTCTCGGCTCCTGAAAAGATGACCTTTAAGACGTACAAGGTTTTCATCTGACAGCGATTTTGTTCCGTACACCTCCGTCCCGTGTCTTTGTTTCCAGCGCTGCCCGATCATTTTAAGTGCTGGCTAGTCAGAGTTGCCTCTGATTAGAGGTGCTCTGCTGGTTGGTGCATACTGTTCCCCTGACCTCCTAAACTTTACACAAGGGACCGAGGTAGAATAATCTGGAATTATGAGTGGCAGAAGCAGGACCTCTCACCTCCGGGTTGGAGGCCTCTGTCATGTTGAATGTGTGTTTTGCTGACACATGCTGACAAAACGCTTAGCACTGTGTGAGGCTGCAGAAAGACATTTGACCTGATCTCTGTCAGTAATGGTGTGATTATGGCTCTAAAGCGAGGCGCCACCTCACGTCCCCCTGCTTTGTCAGTGTGTCAGCCACCATGCTCAGGGCGGTGATGTATAGGGAGGGGAGGGGAACCCATACCCACAATAATTATACGCAACCCCGTCTCCTTAAAATTACATTCCCATACAGCTAAACTGCATTCACAATTATGTTTCAAGGGAAACGTATTTTTGTTGTGGGTTATGTTTTCTTTTTGACGTATCGTAAATATGTTTCTAATCAACATTGCATATCATGAATTTTAGCCAGTTTTCTTCCCTGTAGCCACCAAACGGGGACACGCTGCTCGATTGCACACGCTGTCGCAGTTTGCTTTGTGGTTTTTTTTGACGTTAAATGTTGTCTGAATGTTTTTGTGCAAGTGTGGGATGAGCGTCCTGAAGTCTCTGTGGATTCTGTAGATTATCAGATGTCGATGCACAAACCATTTCAGCTGCCCTGGCTGACAAACTGTAAATTAATTAATCAATCAATCCATCAAAAGACATGGTTATGGTCAGGGAAAAGTTAGGTGCAGCAATAAAAGAATATCACTGTCGCTTTGTGTGGAAGGAATCGACTTGTGTGGCCTTTTGACAAAACTGGTTGTTTGATCCATTCGCCACCCCAGCTTCCACCTAGACTTGATAGGAAGTAATCTACAAGCGCTCTTGTGATATTTTGCAAACAACTGTAATCCACAACACAATATATTCCTTTCGAAATGCAACTGAGGATGCAGTTTAGCTGTATGAGAAGGGAATATCTAGGAGACAGGGCTACTTTATAATATGCAAATGCTGTGAGAAACTAGCTTTTGCCTACATTGTCTGTATGTGCTTTATATTGACAAGATTTTAAAATGTCTACATATGAATATTTCCTTTCTATGTAGTCCATCTTTCCAAAAACACATTCAGAGCTCCTCTTGTTTGCACTATCAAGTTCGTCACAGTGCCTCATGAATTAATGTTGTTGTTTTGTTCTTTCTTTAAAATATGCATTTTGCTTTTTGCTTCATCAAAAGCAGAGCTTGATTTAAACTAGCGGGAGGCTGGGGCTGTTAGGCTGTGTCTTTTTGCGATCTTATTATTGAACAGTGTCACTAAATCAAAGCTTAATTCTCAAGAGAATATCCCTGATCTTGTCTCGTTTGTCGGTGTTGTCCTTCAGGCATTCTTGATTCAATTCGTGTTGTAGGAAATTATTTTGTGAATTCAATAATAAAGGCCTCTGTAGTTGTCTATTGTTTTTTTTGCTTGCCTCCTGAACACGGTGCAACATTAAATTTGCAAATTTAATAAGGCCTGGAGAAAGGACTCAAAGGTGCTGCTGCTGCACTTGTTTGATTATAAGTCACAGTTTTGATCACACAGAATCACAGATGTTATCTTACAAGAATCCTGTTCTTGCTAAAATGCTCACTGGCCATGTTTTTCATCTGCCGGTCTTGTCAAAATAACAGATGAACCATTATGTACAGCAATCAAGGATTTAGAGGTACTTCATTTCACCTTTGTCCTCATTTATATTCCACTGAATTTTAGAAATTACCCTCATCAGAAACGGCCTTGACTGTCTTCAGTCCAGCGTTCCCATTTTTCGAGTGCAGTGAGCTCCACATGGCTGCTCACCAACAGGCCGACCTGAGCTCAGGTAGCCTGAGTCGTCTGCCTTTCTGAATGTTGATGTTTTAAGAGATCACGTGTGCACACTGGTGGATGTGTGAGTGGGTGAATGGAGGATTGTGCCTCAGTTTGACTGACAGTTTAGTGATGCGATCACGAGGATGTTACCACTGTATTTGATTTGCACGGTGATACACATAAATATCTGAGTGGAGAAAAGGGAAGCAGGGCTTTGCCATTTCTAATCACAAATCTGACATGCCCCCTCAGAGAAAACATCACAACCACTGCAGGAATGTACAAAAAAAATCATTTTTAAAGGATTTTATTTTTGCAAAAATATACTTTTTAAATAATATACCCACAAAACTAAATGTGAACACACTGATTTACATAATCCATATGTATTTCAGTATGCATGTCTTTAATGTTTAAACACTAAAGCCTCTCCATTACAGTTTAGACATTGCAAAGTGCAACACATGTTCTGTAGCAACCAGTGGCGACTGGCGACAAATTAAACATGTTCACATTATGATCCTCCTTTATGAAAACTGTAAATAGCCTGAGAATCTTTCAGAATTTCATCTGGAGTACCATCACCACATTGTTAAGATACATGGCTTATGAACTTCATGATTGCATTCACGATACATTCACGGTCTATTTTGAGGCTTCACTTTCCTTGTAAACACATTTAGTTGTGTTCACAATCAAAACGCCTCACCAACGCACACTGTTTGCACCCGTGAGGCTAATCAACATGCTGATTTCATTTTCACCCTCAAAGGACTCTTGCAAAGCTTCATATTGGAATATTTTTATAGCTGGATTGTTTATACCACCATGTGTAATAATGCGCCACCCCGTGCTCAATTTGATTTAGCCCTTGTAAGGGATGCAGGGATGTATTGCGAGGTAGATTTTACACAGCTGCACACGGCTCTTTTATAACATTGTTCAGGTCTTAGAGGATAGCATTTGGAGGGTTTGCTTTTACCTGAACAGTGTTCTGCACTGATATTGATGTTTTAATCATATGGTTCATTTACCTTTTATTTTTTCATCTTGATTATTCATGGTTTTATCTTTTTTTCCCTAACCTTTTTTACTTCCATCAGAAAATGCTTTGTAACTTCATAAGTGCCCTTTAAATATGTTATTATTTTTAGTAGGAGCTATGGTAGCATGTAAAATTCAACATTACCACAGCAATCAAGTTAAAGCCTGAATGCTGTTCTTGAAAGCACTGAGAACTTTTTCAGTGCAGCCGTTACTGCTTGCCTAATCTCTTGGTGTGACAACTGTTACTGTATCTCGACTGGGAAATGCATATTGCATGACCAAAAACAAGCAGAACATCAGTGGCTTACAGTGGCATCCTCGACAAAATCCACCCCGTCCTCCATCCGTCCTCAGCTCGCGTTCTGGCCACCACAGCGTTCACTCCTTTCCCAAATGTTGCTGATGATGAGGAGTAGGCACATTGCAAACCGCTTGCCGTTCGAGCCAAATGTCAGTTTCCCGTACAGCAGCTCTCAGATGTGAGGCAGCGGTGCAGCAGTGGTGGAGCAAGCACGCAATCAAACTTTGGGGATTTTAATGTTGCCAACATTAATATATTCCCATCCGGGGAATAGGGTGTGTGTGTGTGTTCTGTTGGTGCATGCTTAGGTCTTATAGGTGTGCGAGTGTGTGTGTGAGGGTTGGGTGTTGGGGTTGGGGTTTGGTCAATGGATGTAGAGCCGTGTCCTGGTCTTATAAAAGCAGATCAAAGCCTTTCACAGCCGCTGCTCCTAATTGAGTGCAGTGGACAGTGTGTGTGTGCATGTGCGTCACAGGATCCCTGGCAGAACCAGCGCCTGTCCTCAAATGTCAGCTTTCTTCTCTTCACCATGAATTAAAGGCATCGCCTCTCTTCCTTGCGTCCTTGTGGGGGGTTGTTAATGTGTGTGAAAGGAAGGCAGGGTAAGTCTGTTTGATCTGACAAGCTTGAATTTAATTGACTGTGATGGGCCCACAGAGGACACATGAGGAAAAAGGACAGAAAGGAAGCAAAGGTGGTTTCCTTTTTTTTTTTTTTTTTTGCCTCACTGTTCCTCCTTTTATATTGTTGATAGAGACGAGTGCCAAAACTTTTTGGGAGAGAAGAGGCATTTGTTACTTTGAACCACAGAGGGACATCCTTAGCACAATTTTGCAGACTTTATCATTTATTTGAGTTGTAAAAGTCTGGCAAACAGATGGAAGCCAGTTTGCCCGTAAGCTTGAAGTCCCCAAGTGGGCCTGAAAGAGTTGCGCCTTCACTCTTACAAACTGAGCAGAGCGCGGGCTCTTTAGACACTGATGATATTCACAGCAGTCCCTAAGGAGGTTTTTCTGGCGAGGGGAGGGGGGTTTAGAAATCCATGGCGTCACAACCATCCCAAAATATATTACATCTTTGATCAGAAACTTAGCCTCATGAAAACATTGAAAAGATTTAAATTCTAAAAAAAAAAACAAAAAAAACACTTTCCGCGCTGACTGATGTATAGCTCAGCCGAGGTAGTAATTTCAACATGTAATGCACTTTTTTCTCTGACAGTTCCCTCCCTGGTGTGTGTGTGTGTGTGTGTGGGATAGAGAAATCTTGTAGCGACGCTGACGGGATAGATAGAATCTCTTAGAGTCTCCGTGCTGAGAGGACTTTGTAAATGAAGTGAGATGGAAGGCAGCTTTTCCAAGAGTTTAACATCTTATTTTTAGCGGCAGAGGGAATGGCACACTGTCATGAGTGGCGGTCCCACTAGTCCCCTGTGACGGAGTGGTGCTCACAACGCCGCCGTACCGTTTGCTGTCACTGCTGTGGGGTTTGTGACGTGAGAGCTCGCGTCTCCAGCTCAAACCCTCCGGGAGATGGAAAAGGACACCGTCGGTACATTTTTACATTTTTATGGCATGCTCTGCAAACGTTATCACAAGAAATGGCAGGCTATTCTTTGCTATTAGATTAAAATGAAAAAAAAAAAAAATCTTTGCCACTTTTCATTTTCTCCATCTTTATCCGTCTTTAATCTTCACATCTATATTTCCATTTATCACATCTGTCACTCAGACTTGCCCTGACCCTTTTTACGTGTCTTCCTGCTAGCCAGTTAATGCCGTTTTTCCATGCAGCTTGCTTGTCTTCATTACAGTTCATAGCCCAGAGTTACAGATCATTCTTAACAACTTCTGCTTCTGGGTCAGCCCTTATGTCCATCATTTATCCCACAAAAACATGGCGAAGTCTGATGAAATGAGCATCACTCTCGTTAAAGCAAACTGACAGCCACGCTATGTGGAATTGATGCCATTTTTACAAACACGGTGCATTCAAATGACCTCTCGAAATATATACATATATATTTCTTCATGTATCTTCAGGGAGCTCACCTAGTTAAGCAAAGGTTAACTCAAATGATTAAAATGTAGTAGAGAAGTCTCCTGACGCACCGTGTGTGTCAGGAATCCTAAAGTGTGTCGATATCCATTGCTCGCACTGGTATCACTTATTGTTTTAGATAATGGACATTAGGGAGCACAGGCAGCTCTCCCACATGCTGAGGAGCAGCTGTTTAGGCCAGCTGCACTCCCCGAAAAGTCAAGGGAAACATGATGGGGAAGGTCGCTGGGGGTTTGACTGTGCAAGGAGAAGTTACAATCTAAATAGACACACTTGGAAGGACGGCCCAGCTCTTTTCATTTCAATTACTATTAAATTACAGGACCACATCAACAGCTGTGATCATATCTTTGCATCATAAATATCGGTTGCCTAAGTATATCTTGAATATGCTTTGGTAGCTTTGAAGTCGAGGCTGAATTACCCTAGTTCAATCTCATTCATATTAAAATAATATAATAACTACTCTGTGAATTGATAGACATCAGTGATTTAATCTTGTCAATACATGGTCAGCATGTACTTTTGCAAGACTTACCGTAAATCCATTAACATTTGCAAGCTTGAAAGGAACTGTGTTTTTTTTTTTTCTCTCTCTCTTTCTAAGTTACCTTCAAAGGCTCCTGCTTAACTTCAGCTTTGTTGTGATGGTGGCTGGACAGGGCAGAAGCCAAGAATTTGCAGAAAAGAAGAAATCATAGATCATATTCACACAGTGGTCATTTTGCTCACGCTCAGGGTGGGAAGCTAAAACGCAGGGAATCTGACAAAATGTTATTGTTTCACTGCTTATCCATTGATTAGCAACTGCCCATATTTCATAATAACTTACATTTTATCTATCATACCATGTTACATTTTTATATGGTCACTGGCGTCTCTACTCTTTACATTGCCCCCTGTCTGATTCCCGTACTCCCCACCATACCACTTCTCAACCCCTCCAATCCTCAAATCTTGGCCTTTTATCCATCCAACTGCAAAATGTACAGTTGTAGCCCCAACCTTCTGGAATAATCCCCCAGCCTATCTGATTTACTGATGTTTTGCTGTACTTTTTGTTGTTGTTGTTGTTGTTGTTTCAGTAAAAGAGTAGCTAAACCCCAAACCCAGATCTCTGTGAAGCCTGACCTCTAATGGTGAAAAGCCTGGTGCCTGCCCTTTGGTGGCAGGTGAGGTTACCACCTGTTGCCGCCACCTGTTGTGCTCTATGGCTGGTGACATCGCCTGCCACCAAAGACTGGGCACAGTTTTCACCATCACAGGACAGGCTTTGGATTAGGGGTGTAGTTAGTCTCTAACAGCTGGACCCCAAAAACCTCTTCAGGCTTTGAATGCCGAACACAGTCGATATCTGTGTCCAAATTTTTAATTGTACAGTAACGGAGCACATCAGTAATTTTAGCATATGTGCCAGCCAAGTGTGTGTTGCAGCTTTCAAGTTTCACAGAACAGTTTTTCCACATTTTTTGAATATGAATGGGAGTGAATTGATTTTAAGCTATCAAAGTGTAGTCAGTACACTCATGGAAGAGATACACTATATGGACAAAAGTATTGGGCCGCCTACACATTATGCCTATACATGAACTTTTCTGACATCCCATTCTAAATCCATAGGCATTAACATGTAGTTGGTTCCCCCTCTGCAGCTAGAACAGCTTCCACTCCTCTGGGAAGGCTTTCTGAAAGAGTGTGTCTGTGGGAGTTTTTGCCCGTTCATCCAGAAGAGCACTTGTGAGGTCAGATACTGATGTTGGATGAGAGGGCCGTTCTCCGTTCTAGCTCATCCCAAAGGTGTTGGATGGGGTTGAGGTCAGGTCTCTGTGCGGGCCGATCAAGTTCTTCCACACCAACATTACCCAGCCATGCCTTTATGGAGCTTGCTTTGTGCACTGGGACACAGACAGAGAAGAGCCTTCTCCAAACTGTTCCCACAAAGCTGGAAGCAGAGAATTGTCCAAAATGTCTTGGTGAGCTGAAGTATTAAGATTTCCCTTCACTGGAACTGAGGGGCCGAGGCCGACCCCAGAAAAACCAGCCCATAGCGTTATCCCTCCTCCAGCAAACTTTACAGTCGGCACAATGCAGTCAGGTGGAGAACGTTCTCCTGGCATTCACCAAACCCAGACTCGTCCATCAGACCGCCAGATGGAGAAACGTGATTGGTCGCTCCACAGAACACGTTTACACCACTCCATCTGACGCTTGGGGTTGTGCTTCATGATGTAAGGCTTGCATGCGGCTGCTCGGCCATGGAAACCCATGCCATGAAGCTCCTGTGCTGATGTTAATGCCAGAGGAAGTCTGCGTCTCAGCACTGGGCGACCCTGCTCTGTAACTTTACATGGTGCTGCCACCTGGTGGTTGAGTTGCAGTGGTTTCTTAACGCTTCCACTTTGCAATAATCCCACTTCTAGCTCATAGTGGAATATCTAGGAGGTAAGAAACTTCACCAGCTGACTTGTTGCAGCGGTGGCATCCTATTACATTACTATTACAGCAGCACGCTGGAACTCAGTGAGCTCTTTAGAATGAGCCATTCTTTCACAAATGTTTGTACAGGCAGACTGCATGGCTAGCTGCTGGGTTTTACACACCTGTGGCAATGGGACTGAATGAAACACCTGAATTCACTGATTAAGAGGTGGGTCCCAATACTTTTGTCCATATATTGTATTTGTGATGGACAGATATGATCACAGCAAGAAGTCAAAGGATAGTCCTTTAGGTACTGTCCTTTAGCCTTGACTCTTGCATTTTCTATGAATGCATTCTTAGCTGAGGCTAATTCTCAGATAGCTTTAACTGGTTAAGATTCATGGCCTTCCTGTTTTCACAGTCTCTGTCACCATGGAATGATCACATAAGAACAAATAAACTCAAAACACTTATGGAGAGAGGTAGAAGATGAATTTCAAGATTTTCAGCATTTTAGATTTTCATTTATTTGCTTCTGTGCATGTATAAATTCAGTAAAGCAAGATGAAAACCTTTCCAAAAAATCAATGGGGCTACAGTAAATCAATTGGCTCCCTCTCATCCTTTTGCAGCCTCTCCATACATTAACAAACAGGCTTGTTTTTCTGACTTCACTCAAGTATTGACCAAAACACCTCGCCTCCCAAGACGACATTGACATCACCATGTTGTCACACCAGATTTAAACCACGAGGGAGATCCTGTGAAAACAAGACCTACTCTCTGACCTGTAGCTGTTATCTGGTGTTGGTGTTTTGGTCGAACAGAAATTATAAAAGTATTACACTGGTCCTACAGCGTCTCTTGAGCTGCCATAGTCCTCGCACAATTAGCTTGGAGAAGTGCAAATGCACATATCCAATTAGAGCCTAGGCTGATACACTTGTCACAAAATCAATGCAGATCTGGCCCCTAATGCGGGAGGCAGCCATGCCTGAGATAGTGGAAGTGAACTGACACCTTTTTTGCGGTTTAGCATACTTTTTTATCCCTCTGCTCAATAAACGTGCTACACCAGCCTTATGGTGTTAAAAAGCTCTCGACAGATATTATCAGAACTGCAGTGGATCACAGTGTAATATCTTTGGATATTGTTGTTTTTCATATTCCTTGTTATCTCTGTCTAGATGGGTGCATACTTAGATGTTTTGGTCTTCAGGCAGTCTGTCATCTAACTGGAGAGATCTGGCACATTTCAAGACTGGTGGAAAAAAAAAGAAAAGCTAACAAGCATCTTAAAGCGATATTTCCCTTTGATAAAGCGTTTTGTTTTTACTGCTCAGACAACCTTTGGCATTTGTTGCCCATGGAAAGCGTACTCACCCCCATTGTTTTCTCAGCAAATCTCTTGTGCTGATAATAAACAAATATAATGGATAGATTTATTTTCTGGAGTATAAGGCTTTTGTATTATACTGATAATGATAAAAAAAAAAAAAAAAAGCTGATTCAAATGTTATCACACCATTGAATGGACATTATCAGTCATAATCACCCACACAGCTATGGGTTAGTAGGTTCCTACTACACCTTGTATTGGATCACGAGGCCATTATCATCTGTTCCTATTGTCGATCCATCTTGACCAATCAAATGGGACCTTAGAGCCAGACGTACGGTGACATAGCATAAAGACTGATGCCGTCGGTCGCAGAAGGAGGGGGCTGGGGTGGTGGACGGGTCAATCACATGTTCCTTCACTCCAGAGCCAAAGGATCTGAGTCCTGACTCAAGCAAGAACCATAACGTGGTAACCTTGGACATTACCTTTTCCTAACCTTAACCATCACGGCAGAGCCTTTCCCGCCCTTAACCCTCCTATTATGTTTGCGGTCAATTTGACCCCAGCCAATGTTTAACGTCTCTAAATGAATGATTAACATCATTTTTTTTGCTTCATATTTAATGAGTGTTCCTAATGTAATGGGCACTACCGGGTAAAGATGAAATTGACATGATGATATGTTTTCAATGTCCTGTTCACACTTTGTAGCGCATTGGTTATAAATAACAAAAATCTGTACTTAGAAATAATATAAAGCCATTAAAACACCAAAATTTTCAATTTCTTTCCAATTTCAGATCAATCAGTGAGATTTTATGGTGATTTGCATATTTTTCCATTGTCGCGTAATAGGAATACTGGATGTATAAGTGGGGGTGGGGGGGAGTTATGTTTTATTTAAAGGGCTATTTATGTAATCATCAAAGAAACATAAAGTACCTGACACATAAACTTTGATAACAATTTTAGTTATAATAATTTTGTGGAAGTTTAAACTGCAGGGGTCAAATTGTGCCCAAACATAAAAGATGTTCAAAAATGTGAACATAACAGGAGGGTTAACTGAGTTTTTAATATCAAACATTCATAATACAACTTGGAGATGTATAAACAATTACACTTGTTTTGACTTATGTTCTGTTTTGAATATTGTTATGAAGTAATTCTTCATTGATTATAATAATTTTCATGACAGGCCTACCTAAACATGAGCAGCATATA
>OMLB01004331.1:4066-14996 GCA_900302555.1 Myripristis jacobus
GGGGGGGGTAGGGAGATACTAGTTTCCTCTGCTCGCCTGTTGGCTAATAAAAATGCTTACATACAATGAGAGAAATACACAAGAGCAATCAATATTTTATGTAACAGCTCGGGCTGGGCCTGCAGTGGTGAGGGGAAGAGGCAAGGGAGGAGATGAAAAATAGATTGCATTAATCCAGCACAGTGATTTACTACAATTATGTCATCCATCTGAGAGAGAGGGAGAGAGAGAGAGAGAGAGAGAGAGGGAGACTAAATTATTCTGAGCTTTCCATCTCTGTTTTTGTGGTCATGGGTAAGAAAGGAAGACTCAAGTGTCACCCAGATCCTTGGGCTGCCCACAAAAAAGCGATAAGAGGAGAGACATATAGGGGCAAAAGAGAAAGCAGGGGTCTAGGGAAAAAGAGAGAATGAGAAAGTGCCACCTAATGTAAATTCATCGAGCCCCTACTCGAGCCCCTTCCCCTGTCCCGACCCTGCTGCCATGGTGCTCCGCCGCACTCCGCACCATGTAGCCATCCACATTCTCCTTCTCTGCTCAATGTTCCATGACAACAAGGTGAGACGGACAGCAGAGGTTAGGCTGAACAGCTGCTTCCTGGGTTGGAAATTCCAGGCATTGAGGGCCATCTGTCTATATGTTCACTGATGTATATGGGAGCCATCTATCAGGCTGCTAGCCCTGCAGCTGCTGGGGCCGTCACAGCCCAGTCTGCCGCCCGCCCGCCCGCCTGCCTGCTTGCCTGGCTGGCTTCTCTCAGCCTCAACCCCAATACAATGAAAGCTCCTTCTTCACTTTGTGTCACACAGAATGGGCTGATTTGATTAAGTCCCGGGCTCTCATTATGTTAGGTAGGGGTGTAGAATTTCAATGATAATCCATAATGCATGACCGGGGGTTTTGTTGCCATGGCGACATAAATTCAAGGTTACCAGCTCAGACGCATAATTGGGTGCGCATTGAGCGCTGAAGAGGTGCTGTTAAAATTCCCCTCATGAAAGTGGAGCATCAATCATGCTGTCGCAGATTGCAAAGTACTCATAATCAGATGAAATGCTTGGCAGAGAGAAAACGTCACAACAGGCCAGGGCTTCCTCCTACTCTTTGAAAACTAATCTAACATTTGAGAATGGACTGTTTGAGACAACTTAACGTATTCTTTTTTTTTTGTTGTTTTCTTTCATTCTTTATTTTTGAGCTCCTAAGAGCCTCTTCATTGGCTTTTTCTGCCTTTTTTGTACAGTAAGTTGGTCTCAGTTCATTTGTCCCTTATCTTGCTCTCCCAGGCAGGAATATACCCTCAGTCTGTGCAGCTCCCCCCAAATGATGGAAATCAATTCTCACAAGAGATCAGGACCTCTATGACAAGCAGAGCCTCCAGCTCAAGGCTCATCAGACCCATTTGAACGGCAGACAAAAGGGAAAGATTTCTGCCCCTTGTGCCTTCTGCTGAAATCCCATTGAAAATCTGCTCATGCCTTCTCCAATCTGCACCACAGTTCTTTTATTTATGCCTTTTTTTTTTTTTTTTTTTTTTTTGGGTAAGGAGATCGACAAGGGGATGTGCTTGCTTGGAGGCGTGTGTGGGACGGGAAGGGTGTCAGTCCCCTGGATAAAAGCCCCCCTCCTCTTCCACTTTTACAGCTACCTCTGGCATCACAAACAAGTAAAAAAATCGAAGAAGTGATGATTGGCTTGAAGCTACTTGTTGGGTTTTTTTGTGTGCGCGAGTGGAAAGATTGCTCGGAGTAGAGCTAAAATAGCATGAAGTTTTGTAGGTCAGGTTAATGTGCGATTTAACATGTACTTACCATGCCTGCCTACCATGTCTGTGTCTGTAGGCTCGCAGACTATAAAGAGCTTGTACCATTACAATCATGTGGGCTCTATCCTGAAATACCCCCCGTCCATCAATGCAGCACTACTATAATTCTCCTATGGTTAATAACCATAAATCAAATGAGATTCATAAACCATTAAGATGGTTCTTATTATCTCTTACACTAGGTAGTTCAGATATTCATAGCCTGGAGGTATGCACCTTCAAACCAATAATCTCCTCCATCTATTCAATATTTCCTTCTATTTGTCACATGAATTATGCTTTGTGTCATAATTTAACTGAACATTTCTCATATAGGGTGTACTGAATTCATTTCCACTATACTTGTACACACACATATAACACCTCAGCCCTTTTCCTAAGCCACTTTTCCCATCCGCAGGGTTACAAGGTCAAACATCACATGCGGGAAGCAGTTTACAGGATATAGTGCAAGTCATCCTTTTGGAATAGTGAAGTGCAACGCCTATCTTTAGGACAAGTACATAAAAAATAGATGCCGTTTACCTTTACTCAACTTGAAAGTCTGCTCTTTTCAGAGAGGGGCAACACACACATAAGGGAGTTTGGGTGGTGCTCAGGCATCAAATTAAGGCCCTGTGAGAAGACATCCGTGTATGCCAGTCACGGCTCACCTTCAAAGGCCCTGTGTACAACAGGAGAAGCCATTTTGTTTGAGAGTACAAAGGAAAACAGGTTATTAAGAGGAAGGCTTTAAAAAATAGAGAGACAGACATTCCTTTTCAAGTCCAATTTTCCCCCGCTACTGTATTTGCCACCTATCATTCCGATGAGCGCCTTGCTTTAAAGCGACTCAACAGGGTTTCTGCTGAAGATCTGAATCAAGTTTTTAATGAGCCCCCTTCATTCTTGCGCTGCTGTCACAGGTGTGGATCCGCTGATGCTGGAGCTCTGTGGGGTTTAACACAGGCCTTACCCAGTCAATTAAGGAGTAGGAGCCATTTCACATGGAGCAAGCGCCATAGCTATGCACTGTATAGCTTTGTTTTCCTCCCATCTCTATCATCTCTCAAAATCATTGGCTTGTAGATGACAACAGCTAGTCCTCTCACCCCAGGAAACATGCACATGAGTTTTAATCAAGCAGAAGTAACTTTTGTTTTTTTGACATTTCTACCTGTACTCGCCAGTGCCATAAACTTAAATGTGCATTTCTCTAGATTTCCAGCTGTTCAATGGCCTTTGCCTGACATCTCCCCATTGATTACTGAATTAATTCCTTATGAGTGCAATGCAACTGCCTAACTTTATCATAACTTAAAATATAATCAGGGATTGGCCTTTTACATCGGGCTGTTAGTCGTTGGGATTTGGGGATTTTTTTTTTGTGCAGTTTAGGGAGCTCTCCACTGAGTGTGTGTTTGTGCGAGAAAGAGGAAGAAAGAGAGAGAGAAGAAGCCTATACTTCCTTGTCCTCTGCATGAACCCTTGATACTGTCCCATATGTTATATCCACCCATTTCACTTGTCATGGCGCTGATGTGTAGCTTGTATGGAGAACAAACATGTGTTCCAAATGTGTGTCAGTAATGCTAGGCAGTGACCTGACCCCAGCATGTATTTATGTGCCTGTGCTGTACCATTCTGCTCAGTGTTTTACTCTGAATGTAAGCTATATGTATCTAGGCTGACACAGCTTTGTGGGCTCAAGGCTACCCGCACGGGCAAAAATAATAAATAAACGAATAGATCTGCGATTGGAAGAAAATGCAAGCAAAGGAAGCAGAACGGGAGGAAGGCGAGAGGGAGCAGGAGAGAGAGGGGAGGGTGAGAGAGCAGGAGGAATGTATTGGTCAAGCACACAGAGTGTCAACAAAGCGGTGTAAAGACTTGTCACTCTTGGTCACTGCGCTCACTGCTTGGCGACTGGAGAGGAATGTGCTGGTCATTCATTCCCCAGAATAGGCAATGCTCCTTTGCCCCTTCCTCCCTGTGCACCACCATTGTATTAGCCAGAACATTGTTCAGGAGACTCCTTTGTCCCTTTAGATTTTTTGGAGGTCCCCTTTCAGGGCATCCACCGAGACCCCCTGTGCAGTTAGGCCAAAGCTGGTCCCCAAACAGCTGTCTGGGATCAAGCTGAAGTCACTTTAAGCTGGCTCCCATTTGAGCCAACGCATTACAGATGTTTATCCTTCAGAATTAGACTACTAGCTAGCTGGCTGCAGGGAGAATGATAATTCAGACCTCTATCTGGCTGCCTTGCTGCAGTTCTGTATTGCAGTATTGGGGTCTTAAACCAACCTGACCCTTGCAAAGATTTCTCTGTTCAGTCCCTTTCGAATGTGATTGAATTCAGCCCAGGCTTAGGGACCATAATAAGCCCTTCCCAATGCTCCACCGAGCAGATCTCCAATGCACAAAATGTGGCCTCCCCCCATTGTGATGTTTACAAGGTCAAGGTTGCAGGGTCAGTGTTGCTGGCTTAGTTAAATTGGCATGCTCTTTTTTGGTAATGGATTACTGACTTGGTGATGGCTTGATGCTTAGTGTCACTTTTATCAAGGGCAAGGGAATAATATGGGGACAAGCTGAGGATTTGGGGCCAAATGCGGACAATTGAAGCATCTCAGTAGATATCGAACACACAGTGGTGGGGATTTGCATAACCTGGTCGGAGGCTGATAGGATAGAAAAACACTCTCTTGGACCTGACAGTCTGAAGGATCATTTGAGTGATTTATGCAGGAAATTGTATTTGCGAAGCAAGGGAGATAATTTAATAAAGCGGGGCCTGGACTAGTCCTCAAGAACAGGGGGCTCTTTGCTGAAAAATGATACAGCCTCCTGTCTGAGGGGATGGCAGATAACGAAGGCCAATATTTACTGTGGATTTGTGCTCCTTCTATTTCCTGTCTTAGTCTTACTATTATCTTGCCTAGTTTCCTGAAATGAGCAAACATGTTATATGCATACATATAAATGTTTAATATATGCAAATGTAACCTGTTTCATTTCCTTTATGCAAATGTTGTATCATTACTATTAGCAAAAATGACGAGAATATCAGTGAATCACATGGCAGGTTTAACTACAGCGGTGAATAATCACACTATTACAGAGAGGAGAAGAGGCACAGAGAATCCAGATAAGTTCATGTACGTCAGGCCCATAACATCAATCTTTGACAGATAATTAGACCCTTTGTTTAACGCATTTCTTTTTTAAAACAGCGTGGCGAGAAATATGTCTTGCAAACACACTCCAAGAACAACAAAACAACACGCGCGTCATAGAAGATGGGTTGAATTGTGCTAAGGGCGCTGACCCCTGCTGATGTTGTGGCTTATAAAGGGATGAAATGGACCAAGCGAGTATTGGGCTTCGCTAAGTGGAGTGCTTTGAGACCTTGCCTTTATTGCATGTAAACAAGTGCAAAGAGCCATATAAATATATGTGCTCTGTCCAATAACTGATATATTTCCACTAAGTACACTGGCTTCACCTCATTAGCGTGCAGTCGAGCTGCGGCCTTGCTCCTGCATCAACCCATCATTCGCGTCTTTGCGTGCATCTGAACATATAGGGCCCTTCCTGATATTGTATGTATGGAGAGAAGAGAGTTGGCCCCGGTTAATGTTGCATGTCAGCAAAATAAGGGTCTCTCCTTCTCCTTCTGCAGTAGGTCTGTTAATGTTTAGAGCCAGGAGGCCCGGGGGACTCTAAATCCCTCGGACACAAAGAGCCTCTGTGTGCTGGCGAGGTCACATCTGCCCAATGACTCTGTGTGCATATAGGGAGCACTCTATGGGCCATCAGAGGGGCCTGCTGCAACTGCCCCACTTCCATAATACTAATCTATGTACTGCGCTGGTCAGTGGGCTTGATAGTGCTTGACATTTCACCGCACGCACATTAAACTAGCTGTCACTTCATCCCATTTCTCCTCAACATGCTTGGAGAAATAACACGTCATAAAAAGCGGGGGCATGGGATGCAACATAATGGTAGCAAAGTGTTAGGATGAGATTAGAGGGACAAAAACATAAAATTAGTGTTTTGGTCATAATGTCACATTGATATTATTGACAATAAAGAATTACACCATTACAGTGTTGCTGTTGATACTGAGTGAGTGACTGCAGACGATTATCTTAATGAAAAGAATTTCATTTCAACCCATTCTATTGGTCTTATCATTTCCTGAAAGGCATTCAGCCTATTTAGGGGTGACATGCAGAGCTGTAATAGGCAGGATGGTGCGCATTTGGTTTGACATTATGCCTCCCAATAACAGATGTTTACTCAGTGGCTCACATTTGGGTCTCCTTTCTTTAATGAAGGTCCTTGAAGGTGAAACAAGAGCTTTGGAAGTAATGCGTAGCCCAACTTCATTTTTATTAAGATTAAAAAAAAATGCCCCAGAAGGACTTGCTCTGTTTATCAGGTCTGCGAACCCAGCGCAGGAATATTAGCCCACGTTTGAAGTGATTAGCATTGCTATTGACATGGTAAACAGTGATTAAAAATATATGCCTTTTAATGGGCCCCAGCCTTACCAATCAGATAGTGTGAGGTCTAGTCAGTGGCGCAATAAATCATTAGGTCTGGCCTGTGGAAACCTGGGCTATCCGCTGCATCCAGGGTTGACTCAATATGGAGTTATCAATGAAAGCCTTTGTTTTGTCCACCACAGCAAATTAGACACGCCAGTGTGCTTGGTTAATGTACACACTGCAATCTTCAATGACCTCCAGAGGCTGAATTTAGCACACGGAATCTCTCATAAAGCAGAAGTTTCATTCCAGTTGACCAGACAGAGTGAGTATGGCCTACATGACAGGATGGGCTGTCAGCTGGAATGAAAATAATCTGCTGAATGAGATCGTGGTGTTTTCGCGCAGCTAATGATTTCACACCACCGCAGTTTGAGTTTGGCATATTTGGAGCGAACTGCCCTTCATTTAACTGGCTGTAAACATCCCATCATTATTTTTGACCCCTCCTCTCTCCCACCTCTCCCCAAAAAAACCCACTTCCAGTCAGCTTGACCTTTCACCTTGTTTATATCGCCAGGGATAAAACTCAGAAACAGAGGTAACCAGTTGCCTGTAAAAATGTATTCTGTCTGCACGCAGAGCTGTGGCACTGAGGGGACAAAACGGAGGGGCTCTTTCAGGAGGTGACAATGACAGGAGAGGTTGGATGAGGTCAGGGTGGTTTGATACCATCCTATTCAGGCCTTAATTGCTCATAGAGAGGCTATAGGGGCCTTCTGTGCATCCACTGTGAAAGGACTGAGCCAGGGAAGGTAATTTATGACTGGCAGGGTGAGGTTACAGGGTGACCGTCCCCTTAAAAGAGAGGTATGCATGCCTGGCCCCTCTCCTGTGCTCAAGTGGCTCAATAGATGGCAATTGAGCTACTTGGGAGGTGGGCCTGAAGTCCCCCTACCTCTCTCTGTCTCTCTCTCTCTCTCTCTCTCTCTTTCTATCTCTTTTTTTTCCTCTATCTTTTTCTCTCTTCCTCCAACTCTCTAACTCTGCTCGGCTGCTCACTCCTATGTCCTAGATCAGCTCATCTGGGTGTGCTGCAGCAGGATATCAATCTTAATGAAGCTGCCAGGCCAGTGTCATATCAACTTTAGACTACAGGCCTTGATAAGCATACCAATTCTCTCTAACAATACCCAGGGTAATAACCAGGACAATAAGGTCTCACAAAGGATGGAGTGTGGAGACATCTGAATTTTATGGGTGCCGTGTGTGTGTGTATGTGTGTGTGGGTGTGTGTGAGAGAGAGAGAGAGAGAGAGAGAGAGACAATGAGAGAGGACAGGGGTGCACAAATTGTGAGGGTATGAGTGCATGTGTAAGAAAGACTTGCCTGTGCTCAAACTGAACATGCACATATGCACTGTAGACATGCATAATATACAATGCAAAGGGTTCTGACTTATGCAAATCGCATGGCTCCGTTCACTTGTGCCCTGTCAGGCATGTATAGCAATCACATTAAAGCAAGACCACCAAATAAAGAGCGAGCATGTACTGTACAGTATAGCTCAGGAGAGTTACAGCGGCACGTCACTCACTGACATGCAGCACAATTGCAACTTTGCCGCCTCGTCTTTTGCATAGACAAGAGTTACAGATCACTCTGAGAATACCCTACAGTGCAGAGGCATTAAATAATCCCCGCCATTCAGCTTCCCAGTCATGTCTTCAAGAGAGATGAGTCAAACGTTGTTGTGTTTACAGTATGGTTTTATCTCCACGGCCAGATAGGTCTGGAGTGGGGAGCGCGGGCGCCTGCCTGCTGGCTGCTTATGGTTTGGAGGGCGTTGGAGGACAATGTGCGACTGTGTGACCGTATGTCTGTTTGTGTCTGGGGGGTTTGGTCACATGAGGCCAAGATGAACGCCTGTGGTCTTTAATTTATTGTGGAGGGTTTATGCGGCTGTGACTATCGCACACATTAGCAACATTACTCCGCTTTCATCTGCAGAGGTTCACTTGGAGCAAAATGAAAAAAAAAAAGAAAAAAGATGCTAACCACAAACTTATTTAAGGGGGTATGGAGGGAGGAGGGGGATTTCCATTCTTCCTTCCTCGCAAGGGCAGGCGGACATGTGGTGGGATGTTTGATGTCAGCCTCAAGGAATTTGTTTGCACAAATGGCTCATATGCTGCCTGTATTGATGTAACACAGAGGCCAAGTTATCCAGTATCATCCTCCTGGTAACATCTAATCATAGTCAACAGCGTCATAGGAATTCAGAGAAAGAGTAAATCTGATCATGATCTTACATGAAACATTTTCCATAGCCACTTACATTACCATCTTAAGCAAGTGGCGTGCTTGCAGATAATCCATATTACATATGAGACGAACACCAAGACACTTTTCGTGGTTCATTGTTGATTGATTAAAAAGATAAATCCCACAGAGCGCAGACGGGGGGGGGTTATCCAGAAGTTTAAAGAGGCCGACAAATGTGATGATGCCTCTTGATTCAACCCTGAGATAAGAGGTACAGAACCTATAGACATGCCTGCCATGAAGCTCTGTTGTCACAGGTGGAGTTTTGAATGGCAGGTCCATTCTCTCATGTGAAGGCCTTTCTGTGGAGGCTCAAAAGAGCTAATTAAAAAGAGACTACGGACCAGGCTATAGGGTGTTTCTTGTTCCAGCCACATGCCACAGTGCAGGCCCTATTCTGAGTCTCTGTATGTTAAAGACAAGCTGGCCGCAGTTCAACCATAACCTTGGAGCTTCATAGCCCTTCTTCCTCATCTGTTTGACACTGATATAGAAACAATAAACACAACTATTTGATATGGATATAGAAACAATTCACACATTTATGTGATCAATGTGAAGATAAGTAACACGGGGAGAGCATTTTATTTCCCTCACCCTGCATCTGTGAGATCAGTTAATGCAGTGCGTAGTATGGACGGTCTGGCTCAGCTGGACATATGAGATATTTATAGATCCAGCCTCCCTGTGGATTGATTGTCTGGTGGGCTGTTCTTTATTGATCTGGTTTTCAGGAAACAAACACACTGCAGGTCAGACTTCCATGCACACCTTGGGAATGCAGAAGTGGGAAATACTGTATACAGGTAAGAGTGGAAGTGGTGGAGGAAGGAAGTATGGATACACGCAGATCTGCAGCAGCACACGGGTGCAATACATTTGATTTAGATTCAGTGCGTGACGCTTCAGGGGCTAAAGGGTTGACATTCAAATTAAGGTTCTGAACCAGAGATTTAAAAGCAGATAAATTATAGCCTTCTGTGCAGCTGAATGTCCTGCACATGGCTCTTATGGCTTCACTCTTTGTTCCCGCTGATGTCCGGGGGCCCATCTTCCACTGCGGCTGTAAGGTGGCACCATGTTGCATTTTAATTTCACTTGTTTTTAGGCAGCAGACCCCATCACTGTCAATGGCCCAAATAATAACCTTTTATCGGTGCACACGGTGTGGCTTCAGTTCGCCGATGCTAGTCAGCCATTAAGATGAGCTGGAGAGAGCGAGGGAGAGAGACAGAGAAACAGAGCGAGTGAGAGGCCTCGCTGCCCCCGCTGCTATAATTTAGGGCACTCTTATCCATGCCATCAGCTCAGATTGTAATTCAAGAAGCAACAGTGTAGAGGGCCTCGTCCTTTTTTTATGCACAGCCATTATTGGGACGGTGAGATAGTGGCTTTTAGCGCAGGAGAGGCCAGACATAGATGAGTCGTCCAAGTGTTTTACAAATGAATGTGCTTCACCACCGCCACCATGCAGCCATGCAGGCGGCCAAGGATGGGCCCTGATTCAGGCCTTTCTCTCCCCCTCCTGCTGTCCTCTGCTCAGGGCCTTAGTGATGGGCAGAGAGGACCGGGCTGTTATCCCCTCTGGTAATTACCACCATTAAAGCTAATCCTGGTCCAATTCAGGCCCCTTTTGTTTTGAGCTTTATCTCTTCAGTGCTGGAGAGTTTCTCCTTTCAGACCAGCACACAAAGACACAGTTTTTAGAGTTGGTAATTATCTGTTATATCCCCTCTGCTGGGAATAGGGTAAAAAAAAAAAAAATGCTCGAGATGGACAGCGGCATATCTGCTCTCTCTCACTCTGCCTCTCTCTCCATCCTTTCTCTCACTTCTCCCACCTCTGTCTATACTCTCTCTCTCGCTCTCTCCAACTCTCACCTCTTTCTCCATTTACTGTCTCCCTCTTTTGACTCCTCTTTCGTTGAGGGTGACAAAAAGATCATTGTTAAATTCTATGCTGGATGTTATTGAGAGATTAACGAGATTGAGCATGAATTTATCAATCTCTGTGACAATACTGCGATAAATGTAATTATATTCAGTACTTATTAGCATGATGATGCAGGCCCCTAATTTTCCGCTGTAATTGCGGCTCTATTTTTACGAGGTGTTAACCGCTATTAATCACATTGATGATTCAGTAAATGTAGCGCAAAGATTTCCATTCAATTCCATTTCCTCTGACCTATCTCTCAGCAGATCTACCGCTTATCAAAGGAATAAAAGATCATTGTTACATAAAAGAGAAGAGAGGGAGAGAGATTGCTCTCCTGATGCAGAACCTGTTTTAATGTTTTGTTTTT
>OMLB01004331.1:15049-25493 GCA_900302555.1 Myripristis jacobus
TATGCTCTGGCAAATTGTCCATTGTCAAAGTTGAAGTGACATCCCGCAGCTGAAAATAGAATGGCCTTGGGTTAAGAATAATATCTCACTGATAAATATGCTGTGTGTTGATGGATGGGCTGCTCCACTAATCAGTGAGAGTATTGTGATACCATGTCTTGGGCGCCATCGTAATGCTGGTAACAGAATTCTCCCCATCATGCTAGTTGGCTATTGCACGCACACACACACACACACACACACACACACACACACATACGCACTCAATCACTCTAGTCTTCTACCCCTACATGGGAGGAAAAGCTGCCAGCGCACATCTTTAATAAGCACCATCTGACTACTAGAATCAACAACAGCGTCGGTGATAGGCAGCATGAATCCAAATGCCCTTGTTATATCCAGCAGCACACTCAACCGGCTTTACCTCCAGCATGTCGTCACCGTGTTTCCGTTGTCCACTCACCGCTCGCCTTCACTCCAGATGGTGCCTCACTTCCTGGTCCCGGGCCTGCTGTGCTGGGACTGCCTCTGATTGGCCAGCCCACCTGCTCCCACACTGCCAGAGAGATGACTGACATGTGTCTTCCCCAAACAGAGGCCCTGCTGCCACTGACATTCTGTTGTTGAGTGGCAGCCCCCACGGTGCCGGGCTCCCCGCTGATGATCCCGGGCGTGACATCATTAGTTTCTCTCTATCAAACAGCTGTTCATGATTCCTGGTGTTCATAAAATCAGGCGTTTGATTCTGCGCTGAGTGTAAATAACATTAATTAGGCTTTGCATGCATCGCACAAATCAAAACTGGCTTGAATGTGTTCCGTGTTTGTCGAAGCTGTAAATCAAGGCTTGATATTGATACATAACTTTAGCCATTTGAAAAACATTACAAGGATGAAGTAACCTCTCACCCTTGAAAACACAGAAGCAGCAATTTTCTTGTTGTGCAACGTGCAACAAGGGAAAACCCTTCAGCATGGCATTGTTGTCAATAACGATATATAAACCTCAAAGCCAGACAACATCCAACATCTGACAGGTTGTTCTTTCCCTGGCGGAGAGGCGAATAAGGGAATGCCACCTGTGTTGACAGCATCGGCTGACGAGGCTGAGTGACAGGAGGAGGGTTGAGTGGTCAGACCATCGGAGGCCGCGGCAGCATGGCACACTATTCTCGGCCAGATGGCAGGTTTCAGGTGTGTGTGTGTGTGTGTGAGTCTCTGGAAAGGAGGGATAGCAGACATCAGTGCCTGGGCGTCTCTGAGGAGCAGCCTACACAGGTAGCTAATGGATACGCTGCCTCAGACACCCGCGGGCATCCTCGGGCAATGCACTGGCACGGCGCCAGCAGGAATCAAGCCTGTCATCATTCAGGCCACAGGCGGAGGTAGGCATAAGGAGAGTGCTTAGTTTTTTTATCTTATTTTTTATTTATTTATTGAATGGGTGTGAGGGGGCAATGGATGTTGTCATGTTCCTAGAGGGAGAAAAAAATAAATCTGGGATTTTTTTTTTTTTCTTCTCCAGCTATCATCCTCTTCAGGCAGATAGGGCACACCAGCCCTGAAAAGATGTTTTATTCCAATTCGCAGGGCCCGCCTCGAGCACTGGTGTCTGTTTTGCAAGCTAACCAAGGCTATTCCAGTGTGTCTAATTATTGAATCCATTTTGACAAGGAAAGTTTGCTTTATGTTGTTGTCACCTCATGGCAGGCAACTTGTGACCACAAGGCATTTGAATTGTTATGGTGTTCGTGTATGTGTTTTTTTTTTTTCTCTTCCAATTCTCTAAATCTGATTATAAAGTATGTTTCTTATTCTGCTGAGATTAGCCATCTGGCTGTGGGATGCGGCGAGGGAATCTCTCTGCTTGTTAGTGACTGGCTTTCACAGCTCTCCCTCCGCTGAGCTCAAAGCTCGCTGAGTGACACCGCTGCCCACTCACACAGACAAAAATACCCCGCTAACTGGATGGCATATGTGAGACACTCTCCACAGGGTAGAGCTCTGTGTGTGTAAAACAGAAAGACAGATAGGGGGTGAATGAGAGAGAAAAAGGCAGAGGAAAAAGGGAAAACAGACAGAGAAAGTGCCTTTTTCCCCTTTCCTCTGACTAATACCTTGTCAATCGGGGTGTGGAGGAGAGGGGGAATTAACTTACATGTGGAGGAAACTTGGCTGATGGCGTTCCTAGATAAACTCAGCCCCAAGTGAAAGTCCAGGACATCTTTCCCTCAGAGGGTTATGTGGGAAAGTGTGAATATTTGTCCAAAGCTGGCGCTGAAAGCTGTGAGCGGTGAGCACATGTGGGAAAGGTGGGCTGAAATATGTTGGACAAATTGGACTTTGTCAGCTCTGCCTGCTAAGCTCTTCAACTGGGCTAATTGAACCTGACATAGCTTTACTTCTGCGGCTTCCTCTTTGGCTCGGCCTCTATTTGTCTTCTCGCTCATGTTATAGTCATTAACCATGTTCATCGCATTGTCCTGCTGTGCTGCTAAAAACACATCTACTCAATAAAAGCGCTCATTGTGAGCAACACAGTAGCACCTCTATGATCGAAAATATAATATCTCTTTTTACTGGAAAGTGTGAAGCACTGTTGGAAAGCGTGAAGCCTCCACAAATACTGGTGGAATCGGCTAAGCCAATGTAAGGCTAAGATACACAATTTATTTGGCTGAGTACTTTTTCACAATGTTATATTTGAGTATTCATTTTTTCTCTTACCAATCTGAATTCAAAACACATTTTTTTTCTTCCAATGTCGATAAACACTACTAATGTAATGGTATGGCAAACTAAAATATCATTTCTCATTTAAATGGTTTATGTTGCCATCACTGGGTGTAGAAAACATCCTGTCTATGCAGAAAAAAAACTTATCTGTTGATTTCTCCTGAGTTAAACTTGGAGTTTTGCTGAGGATTAAAATCTACTTTCACATGTAAGAGGCGATCCAGTCCGAACACCTCTTCAGTTTTGTATTCCTTCCGCCCCCCCATGTTGACTCCTCAGCTGCACCTGTTATCCTCCGACAGCCTCAACAAACGCTGTTATGTAACGGCAACTGATTTTGTGCTGTTCCCGGATACAAATCCACCATTTGATGAGTTTAAGTAAACAAATGTCATATCAGAAGAGACGAGGGCTAACGCAGCGCTTCAATCTGATGTGGAGCTTTAGGTAGTGACGGCATCAGATGTGGACTCTCACCTCGGCTTTACTACTACAAGCCTTAAGCAAGTGAGCTCTGCAGCAATGTTAGCTATAAAAACATTTGCCAACATATTGCTGCAGTGCTAGTAAGACCCATAGCTATTTCAGTTTGAAAAAGTGAGATATTTTCACTTTGTTGGACAGTTGGTTGGCCCAGACAATATATCGATATTCTACCAGGCTGAGCTGAAGAGGATTTGAAAGATAGTACTCAAGATTAATACTAAATAAGAAAATTCCTGTTTTTAACTGGGTGTACCATCCCTTTAACAAACCCGTTACAGCCTCAGAATACATGAACATATTATTTAGTCTGTGTGACAAAAGTTAAGACATTGACTGAAGCACTGCAAAGAATATAGATATTAACCAGTCAGTTAAGCTCAAAGTGAGTGTAAAAATGTGATATTTCTGAACAAGCAGGGAAAAGAAATAATCAGTTCCCAATACTAATCAACTTGTTTCCAAACTTTTCTTGATTGAAGTGTCATTTTCTTGATACTAGTTGGCTAATTAGCTTTATACCGACTTTCAACATATTTATACTGGTTTCCAAAATAATTTCTGAAATGAGTGATACTTCTGTTTTTTGATTTAATTGAAGAAAAACAAGATTTTAACACTGAATATAACACTCACTTCTTAGGAGATTATGTATTTTATTTTATTTTATTTTATTTTATTTCCAGGGCCCTCAAGCAGATGGCTATACAAAGCTGGTAGTGGGGCTAGTGTCTCTACAGGGGGCGTCACATTTAAAGTATGCTGTTGTCAATATGCAGCACAGTGGAATTAGGAAGTGTTTTAAAGGCAGCTGGCTCATTCACACAACACACACACACACAGAAAAACACACACTTCACATACACAGACATCCAGTGCCTGCTAAGAGTTAAAAACAAGTCACCTCTCTGACATTTACGCAGGGCTGCTGCTTCTTTTCAGATGCACTGTGGGATATGACAATACCCGCGGCAGGACAGGCATTGAAAAGACTTCTGGGGAGACAGGAAGCCTCTACAGGCACGGTGCACCTGGACTACCTAAACAACCAGCACAAAGAGACCACTTGATTGAGTGAATGAGGGAGGACAGTGAGCACAATAAAATAAATGGAGTGGTGAAACAATGCCAAATGATGTCACCTGGCAGTCAACCGGACCCCTGCCACGATGTTGCTGTGGTTGCGCTGTACAGTTTGTGACAAGTCACTCACTCTCTACCTTGTTTATGCACCAATTTCCTCCACTGATAGACTGGCATACTCCAAATCTACATTTTCTTTAATTTTTTCCCCCCCTGGCTAAAAAGGCATAAAGTAAATAGGCTTTAATTCTAGCTATTTGGACGGCGTACCAGTGCAATTTTTCAAAACACACTTCACAGATACTATTGGTGCCATCAAAGACCCCCAGAGGAACATTAGCATAGAGGAGTGTTTATGCTTTGCATTGATAGTCCATTTACTCTGGCAAACATCAAAGACCAGAATATCAGCTTTGTTGAGTGCCATTTACTGTGGCATGAGATGGTGTGATGAAACAAACTAAACAAGGATATCTCTCTCCCTCCTGTCCACTCAGAGGAATCTCCACACAAATTATAAGAGCCGAAACTACAAAGCCGCCTGGTCAACCAGTTTAGGAGGTTGATCTTGACATCCCTGGCTGATATGGAGAGGGAAAAAAGGGGGCTCTGCGAGGGGAAAATAACTTAAAAACATCCTTGTGCACTAAAAACCAATGCCATGCAAAAGGACTGACCGCGTCTGCAGATAACAGTGGCTAACATATGCCCGTAACTTACAAACATACTAATCCTCATTCTAGCTGCTAATCACTGCAGCCACATTCTCGACACTTTACTGTTCTGGGTCCAGGTTAGCTGATTTGATGAGTATCAGATAGCCCGGGCTTAAGCTTCCTGTGTTGCCTCTCCATTTGGTTCTCATTTAACCTGTCTCACAGCCAATAAAGGACCTAGTCAATTACAACAAACGGGGAACTTCATAAGCAGGAAATAGGCCAATTACATTAAACCCAGAGAGCGACAGCCAGCCAGACAGCGAGGGGTTAAATAAAAAAAGAAGAAGGGGGAGAAAAAAAAAAAGGAAATATGTAAAGAGGCAGGGAGTCAAGCAGGAGAGGCAGCAGTTTTGGGTTTCAATCTGCCAGTTAATCTTCAAACAGCAAGCTGGCAGTGTGCTGGTCACTGATAAAGGCCCTGGTCTGTCATCACACAGCCTCACCTCCAGTCACTCAGCCCTCCTGTCAGGACGTCATCTGGAATCTGGGAAACAGCCAAGGGCAAGGAGAGAAAGGCCACAGACAGAAGGAGGGTGGAGAGAGGGATCGGTGTGTGTGTGTGTGTGTGTGTGTGTGTGTGTGTGTGTGTGCTCGCACGTTTCTCTCCATCTCTGTGTCTGTCCGTGTCAGTGTTTATGTCTGTTTGAGCCTGCTTGTCGGTGCATCTGTACACAAATGTGCTGTTTGTGCTCCCGCATGTCTGTGGCCAGGGCCCCCGCGTGGTGGACCCTCCCCTACCCTCTCTTTTCCCGACATGCACACACACACACACACACACACACACACACACGGTCACGCACACATACGCACAGCTTAGGTCTGAGTCGTAAAATCAAATGCTGATTGTGTGATCATGGGTAATTGTGTGAGGAGAGGCCATAAAGTCTAAAAAGAGGGTGTATTAGTGTTTTGTGGCTGTGTTTTATGGGAAGGTGTGCTTTTACGTCTGCGGATGGCTTTGCTGAAAGGTGAGAAGGGGAGGTATCAAAGAGCTGACTTTGTTGTTTAAAGCCAGTCCCCCTGAGGTAGACTGCTGCTGAAAGACAATGTTTACTGCCTGCTGATTGACAACGTAAAGGCAGCCAGACGGCACTGGAGAACTAATTGCGTACGGCAGCAAGAGTCACCCGTCTTGATGTGGATGGAACTTCATTATTAATTTTGACATGCGATGATTCAAGGTTTAGACAGCTGATTTGGAGGACTTAATTCATTGGGAAAACATTGTTTGAAACATGAATTGCTGAAGCATTTCTGCAGAGTGGCGCCTGAAAAGATGCTTAATTTTTTCCATCAGAGCTTGTTGTAAAGTGTCCTCAATCATATAAAACGGTTTGCACGTCATTTGCCCAGTCATGACCCTACACTGCAAATAATCAAATTTTAACACATTATTTACTCTCATATTCAGTCTTAAAATCTTTTCTTCAAACGAGTAAAAAGGAAAAAAGAAAACCTGCAAGTGAGATGAGATAATCGCACTTTACTACTAGCAGAAACCATAAATTGCCTCGTTTCATCATATCTATATTGGTTCCCAGAAAAAAATCCTGAAAAAAAATCCTTTGAGAAAAACAAGATTTTAAAACTGTGTATGAGACTAAACAACGTGGCAAGATAGAGTTTTGCCGTGTACTCACCCACCTCCTCTCACACTTTTAACATGAATAACAAAGTTATTTATGTCACAGCAGTGTAATGTGGTTTGATTTGCATGGTGCTTCTATCAATCACTGATCTGCAAGGTAACTTATATTGAGGTTTTATGTGCCCAGTGAGATGCACGTTTTGTTCCTCGCACATCAGGAAACAATATGTTCTCTGTCACGTTCTGCATGACTGTCAGAGTACCCAAAGTGATATGGACGTTTAGTAACACATTTGCCTGTCTATATCCTTGAGCTCAAAATAAATATGGGTGCTCACTATGGATGTCAAGACAGACAGCAAGATAGTGTTTGAAAAGACTTCACATCGACTTCAACTTACCTCTTTTATTTACTGTTTTCATTAGCATAATAATACAAAACAATGACACTTAGCACTAATTATTACAGCTAATTATTGAGTTGTTCTTTTTGTCTGCGTAATTTCTCTTTCATAAATCCTTAAGATGGCTTTCTAGTCTGTATTCGCTGCTGAATGATTAATTGTGTTATATTTTTAAGAGTGGCAATTAGGTGTGTGCTTTTCAAAACACAGCGTATGATGTAAAAATGATTCATATTCGAGCCAAGATCGCCAAGATTAGTAAGTGTTGTTACTGTAATCTCTTGCTGTATAAATGGACTGTTGGCAGGGGGCGGGCTAGGGCTGAGTTAGAAGTTGCTGAAGTGATACCAGCTGATCTACGACTTCACATATTGTGTTTCTGTCTGTGTGCGAGTTTGGATTTCAGAACGCCATGGTCTTTCATACCTCCAGTGACTGCTGAGTAATACAACAACCAGCCAAGTCTAGTCTTCTTTTCACTTTTTAAAGTGTTGACTGTTATGTTTTCTTTTCTCATAAGCTCTGAGATGATCCTACGTCTAGATTTTTGTCGAAGCAATGCCGTGACCAGCCATTTCATCTCAATACAGCACGCCGTCTGTGGCTCAGAACCACAGTTCAATTTAAGATCAACCTTCAGCCCCGCATCCAGACGATGTTCTGTGTTGTCCTTTCCCCTCCTCCATAAGCTCCTAGATCATTTCCAAGCCCTGCATCCAATAATATTTGGCTGAGCATACGTATACGTTGGCATAGTGAGGTGAGTCAGTCAGTCAATCTTTCATTAGGCCTGAGGTGAAAAGGGTCAGAGCCCAAGACAAGCAGCACATCTGCTATGAGGCTGATGGCTGGAATGATAATGCCGCTCCTCTCTCTTTCTCTTTTCCTTCCTTTCAATCTGTCTATCTCTCCCTCTGTCCGTCTATCTCCTCCTCTCATCAGGAGACTACCTCAGAGTAGGGCAGCAGCATTGTGTGGGAGGTGATTATGTGTGATCTGCCGACTCAGACTTGACCTTTTCCATGTTATCCCTCAGATTGAAACCAACACTCATGGACTCGCCTCCTCCCCAGCTTCCCCCTCCGTTCATGTTACTTTTTTCACTGTTGCTTTAATGTTTCATACATATTTTGCAGGGAGGGACTTCTGACCACATGTCCACAGTAATTGCCTTGCTGCGGTAGCATGGCTTTCAGAGCAGGGTTGTGTGTGCACATGCATGGCGGCGCGTATGTATGTGGGTGCATGTGATTTTAAATTTTTACAGGTGCACAAATTTTAAGGGGACTCTAAAATGAATAAATCATCTTAAACTGCAGATTTATGCAATGGCAAGCCAATTGATTTAAACGCAGGAACTGCAGAAATCAATGAAGCCATTATTCTGCTGGCTGCTCGGCCCTTAAAACACAGTGCCTAATACAATACACAGTACAAGGAACCTAATCTTTACACTGCCTCCTAGAATTTATATTTCTGACCACTTGGCATTATCCAAAAACCAAAATAACGGTTTTCTTTTTCAACAGAACATTCCAATTGACTTGGTTGAAACACTTACCATGAGGCTATGTGATAAGATAGCATTTACAAGGTAGGAAAGAGAAATCCAGAATCTGAGGTTAGCATTAGAGAGCAAATTTGGGACGGTTTGTTCAATTTTAATGTAAAGTGCATTGTTCTTTGTTCAGCTCTGCCATCCAGCGCAAACGAGAGCAACTTGTGTGCAATTCACTCATTGTCATGTAGGGATGGTGAACATACCTCGCTCTCCCTTTCCCCCTCTCTCTGTCTCCCTCTCTCTCTCCCTCTCTCTTTCTGCAAGCTTTGCTGTCGCAGCAGTTGCTGTCAGTTTGAGCGGTGCCTGCCCCCAAATATAATAGGGTTTTCTTGACTGCCTCCCTGGGGATTGACTGGCAGTGAAGAATTCACCATGGCTCATTTGGAGCAGCGCGGGGACGGGCTTCATAAAACTAGCTCCTCCGTGTCTCCAGGCGGCTGTGTGGCATTCCGACAAAGGTGTTAGTTTCACTGATAATACTTTCATGGAAAGACAGCACTTAGGTTTATCGTGTTGTCCAACATCCCTGGCTCTGTCTGCAGTGCATGTCACAAAACAATGAATAAGACTCATGGGGAGGGGGCGGGGGTCTGTCAGTGGTGGTGCTGCCTCATATGGAGTGTACTTTACGTAAGTGGCCTGTGTTTTAGATGCACAGGACACGATAGATCTCAAGCACTGATAAATGACTGCCATCGCCCATGACACTTTTTACCAGTATTATGGGACAGTCACATGCTGCATCATCACTGGAGTCCTCATTTAAGATTTAGTAGTTCTTTTTTTTTTTTTTTTATTAAATATTAAACTATGTGTTTTGCTACATTATCTTTGTTTATACATGTATTGGATGATTTTTTGTGTATTGTATCAACATGTCTTTACAAAATCACAGCAATATACATAAATATTGGCAATTACATCACTCAACATTAATGTGAGATAAGGCAATAACCATTTTTTTTTATTGCATTTAGAAAGTACTGTAATTGTTAATCAATTATTTAGTAGGAAACAAAATAGCCAAATATTTGACTCTTTTCTTTTATACAGGAAATAGTTACCTCACCCTACCACATACTGGGTGTATTGTCTCACCTGGTGTGCTTTTAATAAACGGCCCAACACTTCCTCTCACAAATTTACACACATACACATTGAAGCGCACACACACACACACACAAGAATAAAAAACAAAAAAACGTGGTCATAGACACACGCACACACATGCACACTCCTAAACCACAGGCCAGTATCTGTGGTATGAGGAGTTCTTGTTGCTAGACAGCTGCATGCCTCGGCCCCTTCACAGCGGTCGACTGAGCTCCGAGCAGCTTGACAAAGAGGCTTAAAGTCCTCCCTAAGTCTCCAGTCCCTAGGTCGTCTGCATACCCCGAGCCCAGCTCTGGAAAAGGCCTGAATGCAAGTTTAGCAGCTATGGTTACACCCCGGCAGACCCCTGCCGCCCCTCTCGCTAGCATTACCATTTTTTCCCTGGGCTGCTTCAGTCTTATAGCCCGGCAACAGGTCCCTCTGGTGCTCTCCTCTTATTTCATAACATGATGAAAGAACTGACAGACACACTGCTGCTACTAGGGGACTCTAGTGTTTCTCCTATGTGTGTGTGTGTGTGTGTGGGTGTGTGTGGGTGTGTCTTTGAGTGTGTGCGTCCGTGCATGTTTCTGTGGGTTTGCTTGGCCGTTTGGGCGTGTGTACGCGCCTTCTCCTCTATATCTAACACAGAATGCGGTAATTAGCCTGACACACATACACAAAAAGACACTGGCACAGTCTGCTCTTTGATGGGGAGTTGGATCTGTATTCGCCCTCCTTTTTTTTTTTTTTTTTTTTTATTTTTTTTTTTTTTTTTT
>OMLB01004337.1:3697-14360 GCA_900302555.1 Myripristis jacobus
AAAAAAAAAAAAAAAAAAAAAAAAAAAAAAAGAGCTTCACCTTTATAAAAAAAAATAATAATAATAATGACAAAACAAAACACAATCATGAAGCCAGTTCTAAAAGTTAGAACAGAGACTAAAGCTTTACAGGGTTTGAGTGGTAAGTGCTTTCATTCCAGTCATACTAGACAATCCTAAAAGGTTGGAAACCAAAGTTGGAGCTACCATTTTTTTTTTTGTTACTGTTTGATTTTCTTGTTCTTTGTTTTATTTTTTTATTTTTTATTTTTTTGTCTGAAGAAATCAAATCTACACCTAGGTGGTGGATAGGGAACCAGGATTTAAATCGTCCCATTTTCCATCTTCCCAAACTCTCCCCTCTTTATTTAAGAGCAACACGTTTGTCGGGCTACCCAGCCATTTTAGCACATGATCACAGTGCCAGTAAGAGCTGCAGTGTCAGTGGAAGCTGCTTTGCATGACACAGCTTGTAACATAGTGTGTGTGTGTGTGTGTGTGTGTGTGTGCGTGTGTGGCAGGTGGAAGGTTTAATGTAGCGCTTTTCGAGGCTTGTGTGCCCGGTGACATGGCACAGGGCAGCGCTTGTTTACTCCTCGCGTGTGTGTTTGTCTTTGCGAGCGCTGTTAGTTCTGGTGTCTCTTCATGTGCAGGGCGAGGTGGTCGGAGCGGGAGAAGGAGCGCGAGCAGACGGCGCACTGGAAGGGCTTGGCACCTGTGTGCTTCCGGTAATGGCGTGTCAGCTCGTCTGAACGGGCGAAACGCCAGTCGCAGCCGTCCCACGTGCACCTGTACGGCTTCTCACCTGAGGAGGGAGAGAGAGAGAAAGAGGAAAATTGGTTTGGGCTGAGCGCAGCAGTGCAGGGTGTCCTCTTGCTGGACCACCGCTGTACCACATGATCATGACCAAAATACTACAACACAGTATGACACAGTAGAGACGTGGGACTTGTGACAGAACCAGTGGCACTGATGTTATCAGTAATTTAACTGGAACAGGCACCCATTCCCTGACATCCCAGGAGTCATGTATTAGGGTGGAGGAACTGGGAAAACAGGCCGTACTGGAAAGTCTGGTTGTCTAGCAACAAACGCACTCGCATCAATGTCGCTCAGGCTTTCATTTATCACTCAGAAACACTGCAAGGAATGGAATTTCCCAAGGACTACTTGCCCAATTGTCTGCCTCTGAAATTTCACGTTTCTCGTTTGATGGTTGTGCTTTTTACTCCAATAATCTCCAGCTGCAACCCCCAAGCCCCTGCTGAAGCCCCACAGTCTTGCCTCCCAGCCCCTGCCCTTGCCCTCCCGTCCCGCCACAGTCGCAGCCGCAGCCCAGGCAATCACGAAGAGGACTCGCTTAAACAAGCACGCCAAACCAGGGGTGGCATTAAAGCAACAATCTATTACGAAATGAGCCACAAGAGTCTCCAAAACTGACTCACACACACCTAAAAACCTGAAGCTGGGCCATGGCACGATGAAAAGAAAGCAACAAGGACTGCAAGACAGGGAGGAGTGTTCGGTTCTCACATTCACAATGCACTTACACACACACACACACACAGGCAGGCGTGCGCACACACATGCACACAAACAATCACGGTAATGGATGTTGATGGGGATTAGAGTGGGGACTCCCACGGGGGCACAAACGCATTAGGAATCATCTCATACAGATTACTGACAGGTGTGTGTGAGTGCATGAGTGTGTGAGAAAGTGACTGAGTAAGAGAAAAAGAATGAGTAACAGACACAAAGACAGAGAGAGGAGGAGAGTCAGAGAGGTTGGCTCGGGTTGAGCTGGAAGGATGTGCAGAAAGCAACGCGGAAGGGGGGTGAGGTGAAAATGGAGGGGAAAAAAGGGAAAGTGACAGAGAGATTGACAAAAAGAGAAAATAAGGACGTTGCCGCTACAGCAGAGCTGGAGCCCGTGCCTCGTCATGTGTCGTGTTCTCATCTTGTGGTCTGTAATCATCACGCCGCAATCAGCCTGCAGTATGAATGACGCCAGAACTAACTGTCCTGTCATGATCACAACAGTGAGATGGAAACCACACACACACACACACACACACACACACACACAAGGAGCTCTGTATCAGAATCACTTGGAGATTTTATGTGTGTGTGTGTGTGTGTGTGCAGCCAAGGAGAGTCAATGTGTAGATATCAACAGAAGCTTGGCTTTGTTAGCCTATGAGAGGGGGGGGCATCTAACCACTTGTTTGTAGACTTGTCAACCCACAAGTATTTGTTTTATGCAAATGTGAGACAGAGGGGAGGAGAAAGAAAGAAAGAAAGAAAGAAAGAAAGAAAGAAAGAAAGAACAGAGAGGAGGAAATGGATCTTGAAAGCCCCCAGAGGAATGGCAGAAGTACAGATATGAGGGATATGATGATCCAGGATATTTTGGTATCAGTACAAACAGATCTCGTGTATTTATAGTGGCAAACAACCCAACTAGTCACAGAAAATCAAAATATTTTAAGCCGCGATGTCTGAACAGGAACCGGGGTCGCAGGGGAGACGGCACCACCGTCTAGCGCTGACCACAGTGACAGGCGTCCAGTCATGCGCTGGCAGAAGTGTGTCACTTCCACCTGTTTTGATGGAATAGTATATTGGGCAGAGGATGGGAATGGGGTAGGATAGACTTACACACACATGCCAAGAACACAACACTCTGCCTAGCAACACGGTGCCAGCGCAGATACCGAAATATGAGTCGCGTGGGCAGCGACGCTTTTTAACGAGTCCCTTTTTAAAAAGATATGTTAATTAGAGGAGGGTCTTACCAGTATGAGTCCTGAGGTGGGCTTTCAGATGGGAGGACTTGGTGTAGACCTTCTTACAGCCTGTAACAGACAGAGATAAACACAAGAGGGGTGGGCTTAACATCCAAATCAAATTAATCCAAGTAATACATGTGCCAAAATGTATTTACCAACTTAACTGCTGTACTGCGTGCCAGAAATTTGATCTAACGGATCGGTCAAATCGCATTAATCCAAGCCACCCAAGAGCAGAGCCGGTTTGAACTGGACAAATGTCTGTATTATGGAAATTATTGGTCTAACACATCATTTAGATGATCAAAAAGTACAAGTGCATGCATTGCCAACTGGCCCGTGCACACTCATTAGCCAGAAGAAGTGTTTAATTAAATTTTATATATCAAAAAGGAAATTCCAACAATTGCTTGCAAAAAATGGAATGTCGTTCTTGCAGCCCTGAAAACTTTTCTTCATGGTGCTTTCTAGTTTGACACGGTAGTGTAGTAGTAGTTTCAGATGACTGAGATCCTAACTGCAATGTGCTGTAGGCAGCATGTTGACTTGAATGATGCAAAACCAGTTTTGAATTATTGTAGAGAGAGCAGCAGAAAATAATTATGTTACAATAACAGAAAACATAGATAGTTTTCAGTTCCCGATACTTTCATATATTGCAGAGCAGAAACAGAGAGCAACTGCAATTAAACAGTGAGCAGTGTGCATTTGGTTAAATGGTGGATGTGTCCAGCTCGTGTAGCTATGAGGGATCTGCTGCATCTGAGTCTTGGAATAGAGTTAAAGAAGTTATAAAAGTCCAATCTGGCAGTGTGTGTTCAGAGACGTGTGCTAACATGCAGCAGGAGGCTCCTCTAAGCCCATTTTACACACTGCCACAGGCTAGTTGACATTACATGTCCTACAAGTAGCTGCACATCGTATAACTTGTGTGTGTGTGTGTGTGTGTGTGTGTGTGTGTGTGTGTGTGTGTGTGTGTGTGTGTGTGTGTGTGTGTGAGTGTAGCAGGTTTGACAGTACTTGCGTGCCACACAAGAATGGCATGATTATCACAAAATGACTTATGAGGATATTTTCTCTGATCCTCAGAAGGAAAAGGGCGATTGTGTGTGTGTGTGTGTGTGTGTGTGTGTGTGTGGAAGAGAGACAGAGGAAGAGATAGAGAACAAACTGTCTTCATGCAGTAAACGCAGTGGGTCAACCATCAGCAGGTTAAACTGAATCTATTAACCATGTAGGTGCGTTCAACAAACACCCCCACACACCACAGGTCCATGCTACTGAGTTCAGCTTCCAGCCACAGCCATCTAGCAGAGCTCATTGTTCAAAATGCCACAGACGTTTGAGGTATGATAATAGATGGAAAGAAATTTTCAATCCGGGCAGCTAATTGAAAGGCAGTGAGTCATCTGCTACTGCCAATTTAACAGTAGCAGTTTTCAAATGAGAATCTTCCAACTCTAATTTTTTTCTTTACCTGAAATAAATGTTTTTTTTTTGCTATGAATGATTCACAGGCCTGTGAATTTAATTAAGAACACACCATAATGTCAAAAGGGTGTCTGTGCAGCCTCCGATGAAACCTATTTTCTTAAATCTGGCCTTCTGTGGTTACCAGATATTCACCTGACAATGAGAAAACAAAGCGTCAGTGTGGTGAGGGAGTGTGTACACACAGCAGTGCACACGTGTCAGAGCTCTAACCTGGATAATCACAGTGGTGGATCCGCCTTTTCTCCAAGTCAGGGTTGTTCCTACGGTTGTAGCGGACAGGCATGGTGGTCTGAGCTGGGGCAGGGGTGGAGGCAGGGGGGAGGCCTCCAGCTGGGCCTGGGACTGCGGTTGGACCTGTGGCCAGGGGCAGGGCTAAGCCTGGGCCAGGACCAGGGCCGAGCCCAGGGGTGCTACCTGCCAGCTTGGAGGCGATGGTGGCTGCATAGGAGGGTGGAGGAGACAAAGTGTGGAGCAGCTCCTTCTGCCTGTCAGGACTGCCCGGCTCAGAGCTTGGCGGAGAGGGGGGCAGGTAGGGCACCTGCTGCTGAAGGAAATGGGAGTGTGTGTGAGCGTGAGGGTGTGCATAAGCCCCGCTATTCAGACCGCAGTAGGCAGGCTTTGCAGTCTGCTCTTGTTGAGATGCGGAGGAAGCTACTGACAAATCGTGGAACGGTGTGTGGATTGGTGAAGGGCCCGTGTGTGGTATTTGCTGCTGCTGCTGATGGTGCTGCACCTCCATGCCATTGCCATGGTGATGGTCCAAGTCGGAGTTTAGGAGCTGAAACAACGAGCCGCTGTCGTCATGGTGGTGCAGAGAATGCTGCTCAAACGGTGACGTCATTTCCTGTTTCACAAACACCTGTGACACCGAGTCAGCACCGCGGCTACTTCCCGACTGGTTGAAAACACTGAAGTCCGGCAACCCTGGTAATGTCATGTTTATGGCAGACGTTTCCATAGCAATACCCCCGCTGCCATGCCCAGAGGTGCTGCCACCACTGGTGGGGGTGGTGTTGCGGCACTGGGGCTGCATGTTGGGGGAGAAGGACGGGGTGGCGGACTCTGTTTTGACTTGGGCGAGCCCTGTGTGGCTCTGCGGCTGAGGGTGGCGCGCCTGCCGACACAAACCCATCCTCAGGTAGGCCACTTCAGGCAGGTAAAGATTCATGTTGAGGGTGTAGGGAGCCCCGGCTTGATCATCACCAAAGAACAGGTCCACTGAAGACGCACTGTCTCTGTGTGATTTCTGCTGGTTGTCCCCAGGTGGTGGAATGGTGAGAGGCTGAGGGGAGAGATACCTGTCCAGCTCACACTTCGCCTGCAGACACCAAAACAGAGAGAGAGAGAAGAGTGAGTTATTTCATTTTATTGTCTTAAGCTACACTCTGGAAGGAAATTAAATCCACCCGGTTATGAGCCTAATAAAATGATTACTGCTCAAACACAGGTTCCTCAATGAACCAAGTGCTCCTAAACAGTCATCACCAAGCTATTCTGGGGCGCTATTCTGAGAAGACAAAGGTTTGATAGGACAGTCACCACTAAAACATTTATCAAGTAGTCATCAATGGGTGGTTGCTAAATTCCCTCTCTGCTTGCAAGGCTGAACTCATAAGGCAACCAGACAGGGCCAAGCAGTTGAGGATCAGGCTATTTAAGTGGCGGAATTAAGTAATCACAACTATACCCAAATTTCCGGCACCAGATCTGCTGAGTTTTGCAGACATGATGCAAAAACTGGCATTACAGGTGCACAGCATTATGTAAACAAAACCTTTCTCTTATAGGGGTGTTCCTGGGATAAAAACCCTTTGCGGGATAGGGGGTTTGTGCTCTCATGCATATGACTCTGGGTGATCCGTGACATAAAAAGTTTGGGAAGCTCTGCAGCGAAGGATGAAACAGAAACAACATGACAGGGGAGCGGGGAAACACCCATGCCTCCCAGTCCGCCGCAGCAGTCTTCTGGGGCTGGGCTGCTATTTCTAGGGTCCTGATCCTACCAGCTGTTAGAGACCTCTCTCCTTCACAAGTTTTTTGGTTAGTCGGGACGCAGTTACCGGGACCTTTCTGTGCGAGGCTGGAGTCAGTTGTTGTCGGCGTGGTATGATGGTGAGATCGGACGCCAAGAAGAGACCAACAACTGGTGACCAACTGGCTCCATAGAAAACATGCGGTGGAGAATGCGTTTGCAGGCGGAATAGCTCGGCTTCACGTTGCCGTCCAGCTGGCTTTACAGGCATGCCCTGATCGCGGTCTACGCCTACTAGCCGCGATGCCAACAGCGGTGCACGCAAAACAAAGTAGGCCGAAAGAAATTTGGAGGCTAGGAATTAAAAAAAAAAAAAAAAGCGGAGGTCTACAACCAGTCTGCCACGCCCATTCAATGAAATATGAAGGGATTCATCACTAGTCATAAATCGGCGTTCATCAACCCGGTTTAATTTTAATTTCAGGACGGGTTACCTGCGTGTAGTCGTTGTGTCCACTCCGGTCCGTTTCTGTGATCTTGGAGTCCAAGCCGAATAACGCCGAGTCCTCCAAGGGGAATCCGCCGGGCAGGGTCGACTTCAGCAGCGGATAGAAGGGTTCCTCCTGCCCGCCGCCGCTCATCGTTAGTGTCGCGGCCATAAACCTCCGCTGCAACCAAACCCTCTCCACCTAAAACGTGTGGTGCCTTTTTTCTCTCTCTCTTTTGGCAAAAGACAGATGCTACAGCGTAAAAGTGAAGGGAGCGGAGCCTGCGAGGTTATGTGTGTGTATGTGTGTGTGTGAGTGGTGGACTAGTAGTGTGTGCCTGTCTGCTACATCTCCTTTCACTTGTTTCATCTCCCCACTGGACCAGAGACAGTTTTCTATCTCTTATTATAGGGCGGGGCGGACCGGAGCACTGTAAATACAGCAGATGCACCGCCCACTAAACCTTTAAAAAGGCTTTGATCATTCATTCACTGGCCACCGCCCTACGCTCCATCTAAATACATTCACAACATTGTTGCAAAGTGTCCACAAGGCGAGCAGAAACGCATAGTGCCTCACTGTGATTACTATATAAATATATACGTCATATTAAGGGATGTAGTAAAGGGTAAACCCACCTAAAGGCTACCCAGCTTTTTAAAATTTATTTATGACCCCCCACCCAAGATTATATAAATCAAAATCATAGAAATTCATAATGTAGCCTATATATCGCTTGCTAAATGACTGATTAGAAATTACATATTTTATCTTTTTTTTTCCCCTTTCCATAATTGGCCTATAAGTGTAATTACAGCAATGTCACCACACATATGCTTATCTTAATCTCAAAGAATCTTGCCTTCCACAGCAAAGTAAACCATCTGTGGCAGCAATGCATTTTTTTTTTTTTTTCATTTTACAGGATAACCTGTGGTTTGTTTTTTCACATTCTCTCAGTCTTGTCATACAGTTTAAATGGAGAAACTTGGAATCAGAGAAGGAATGGACTTGGAGACATCTGAGAAATGATACGATTTAGAAATAATCACTGCAGATTTATACCACAAAATTATTTCAGATATTAAGAGAGGATGGTGGATTTTTGGTAACTATGGTAGCCTGTCTTATAAATAAATAAATAAATAATAAAAAAAAAAGAGTAGAGGGAAAATACAATCGTAAACAGGGGATAGAGAAAGAAAGGGGGCTGACAAAATGGCTGGTCAGCTGTAGACCATTGAAGTCCTGTGGCTAAGTTTAATATGACACCAATAAGAACATGGGTCTGAAATGATAAAGGTATGCCTAGTATGTCTATATTTAAAGCCAAAGGAGTCTCTGCTCGTACAAATCAAAGGCTAAGGTTCTCTGTGAGAAGGCCAGCCATGCTGCTCATCTGCAGCCACCAGTGTTGGCTAACTTGGAATGGATGAGGAAATAATGATAGACAGACCTAATACAATAGCTGACTGCCAAGGCGGAGGAATTTTTGGGCAGTCAGTAAGCTGGGAATGTGTACCCTGTAGAAGGTAATACCTCTGGTTTTGGACCAGTGCTCTGGGGCTTTTTTCTTCCTGAGTCAAACCCCAAATATGTAACAAAAAGATGATAATAACAAAACAATATTCCACAAATAACAGATCTCATTTTTATATATATATATAAAAAAAAAAGGTATTGACATTTGATGAGAAATTTCATTTGCATGTTTAAAACACAAAAAGTTGATAAAGGCATCAGACGCCATAAAGCCCTGAGTGTCTGTGAAAATCAGTGGTGACAGCACACGATGACTGGTCATTTGGGCTGGAGCTTCAGTTTTCGGTACCAGTCAGGAACTTCCTTATTGGTCTGAAGTGAAAAGAGACGAGCAGAGGAAAAACAGCAGTTAGACGAGCATGACGAGCATGATGGCTGCAGCTTTATGTGGATTCTCAAGACACTCTCTCTTATTTTCCTGTCTTTCTAACTTTGTATTGACCTTTCTCATAGAATTTTAGAGTGACAACAAAGTCAAAAAAAAACTAAAATCAAACACAATTCAATAGAACTTAGGGTCAGAGATATAAAATTACTATTATTACTGGGACCAAATTAATAATATTGTGATTATTCTCAGTGGCAAGTAATAAAATATTGTAGTTTATTACTTTATTCTGGTTCAAAGGACTGCAGTAAAAACCTCAAATAAAACAACATACTGAATTTTAAATGGCTTGATGGATTACAAGATGAAATTCAAGCCCTTTTAGTCTGTCCTTAAACATTTTAAAAAAAAATGCAACATTATCATGCAGACGGGCATTTATGCTACACAATTAAGCATACTGATACTAGACATGGGCGTATTACAGATTTCTGAGGAAAGTGTCACGCTGCTATATTGTATCAAGATTTTTTTGTTTGTTTTGTTTTGTTTTGGTAAACCCGTAGCGCTGCTTTGACTCAGCTTCTCTCCAGGGGCGTTAACATGGTGTGATTCATGTGAGAGCGACGCCAGGAGACGACACTTACGAACACAGTCGGTTTGGGTCTGTTTGTTGGCTCTTCTTCCACTGTTGCTCTGCTGGTGCGTTTAGACTGCTGTTTCCCGGTGCCGGCGGTCCTGATCCCAGATCTGTCTGCCTCCAGTGGGCTCAGAGTGTTTCCCTGTCCCGACCGCATGCTGATCAGGACCTGTTTCATCACCGCCAGCTCCTGGACAACCACAAGCAATTACTTATTAAATAAACAGGGATGTCACAAGGACAATGAACAAAAAGACAAAAGCAATAATAAACAGCAGGAAAACAGGCCTTTTCTAAGAAATGAGTAGGAGTGTAGCTTCTGAACAACTAAATCCCTGAGAAATTGTGATAAATCACATCCGTGCACAAAGACACACCAGATCCTTGACAGCTGGTTGTCAAACAATAAGACAAAAAAAAAACTGACCCAAGTCAGTGTGTGTTTGTCAAGAGACAGCTGAACTAAATCCTGAGGTCATTTCTGACCTGGGCTTTCTGTACCACATGAGCTGAATTTTTTTTTATTTCATCAGTGTAGCACAAACACACTGTATGAACTACATTTTGTACAGATACTCTGTGGCACAAAACAAGGCCCGACAATAATTTAAAATTGTGATGATATGATAATAATGTGATATGATGATACACAATTCTGTGGTCTACATTGATTATAAAAATATTTAATTTCATAACTGACAATTTAATTTATGAATAATTTTATGGAATATTACTTAAACATATCTGTTTTGTGTGACACCACACTTGTGTCAATGCAATGAACATCTATTTGCTTATTTAATATGTGATTTTACCTAATAAGACATATCAAAAGAAAAAAAAAGGATTTCAGCCATGATGATGGTGGCACCACCAAGAACTTCTTAAGGTAATAATGTTTCAAAACGGTGTGAATCATTAACATTTTTAAATATTTTTGTAAAACAGCAATGTGGTTCAATGCCCTGAACCTAAAGGTTAAATAGTTTAACTCTTTAAGTCCAACTGGGAGACCTTTTGCAGTGAGTCCAACGAGCCCAAGGGCCTGCTGGGGTGCCAGCAGAGCAGAGGGGAGAACTCTGGGCCATTTCACGGTTCTATTTATCACCCCAGAGGGCATGAGCCCTGGCATGTTTCTCTCTCTCGCTCTCTCTCACACACACACACACGCTCACACACACACATCCATGGCATCCCAAACAGCCAGGCTAAGGAACAGCTGTCTATGACAGAGCACATACTTCATACACCAAACGGCTGGCTTGGGGTAAACGCTCACACATGCTCACACACACACATGCTCACACACACACATGCTCACACACAAACACAAACACACACACATACACACACACACACACACACACACACACACCCTCACACCAAGAGTTGCTGGGCAGTGAATCG
>OMLB01004339.1:3827-15892 GCA_900302555.1 Myripristis jacobus
CCCCCCCCCCCCTCACCCCACCTTTTTTTTCTCCATACACTCTTCAATAAAAAGCTATAGGCGAGGAATGACAATTGGCTCATTATGCTCTCTGAGGCTCAAGGGCCTCGGAACTGGTGAAGAGAGAGGGGGAGAGAATGAGAGAGAAAGAGCATAGAGAGTTCATCCTAGTTCCGTCAGCAGCGAAAATGGGACCTCGGTTCTTTTAGACAAGCTGTGCACCAGTTATTATTGTATTATGTCTGGCAGCCCTCCTCTCAGACAGGAACTGAGCCACACTTGATCAGTGATATGACACTGGCAGAGAAGAGAGTGATTGCCGGCTGCTCAGTTAACCAAACACCATTACGTCGTTGAAGTCTAAAAGTAGATCTGTGCACAGTCAAAATTATGAAAAGACCAGCCTGAACACTACCCAAAGTGGATAGCTTTGTAATGGCAATTCTTTTCAAATCATTTTGGTTCATTCATCTCCCAGAGGACAAGAACAATGATAATCACCACTAACACAATGCTTTTCAGTCGCCATCTGGACCCTCGATGTTTCTCATGTTATTGAAAATTGCTGTGTTATCTATACAGTGTTTAAAATCGCTATAATCAGTGCTTAATTACAATCAAATATTGTTCTTGATAGTGTGAGGGCACGAGCGTGTTTTCTCAACATTTTGTCGATAAGGGTGTCATCCTGCTCTGTCAGAAAGAGAAATTCATAGGATAAAGGTGAACATAAACATGAATATTTGAGAACCCACGAGAGTGATAACCAACAGAGCCCATCACTATTGTATGTCTTAATATAAGTGTTCCCTTTATTTTAGCTGAATCCTAAGGCTATTTCACTAATGGTAAGTTTCTCAAGCGTGTGGCAAAATAAAAAAGTAAATAGTTTTGTCAAACAGGATGTTGAGTCAGGGTTGAAGGGGGCACTCCACCCAAACAGCACCTTACAATTCTGAAAGCTTAGAATAAAACACATGAAAAAAAGAAGAAAAAGGCACGTGGTAAAAAAGCTGCTGGCACTGTGAGAAACTATAGAAAGCCTAGAGTCAACTGCTTATGTTGATTTTTATTTTTTTTTAAGACCCACTACCGCTGGGTAAGTTGTTCAAAGATTGGTGACTGATGGCTTGTTAGTGTGAGTATGAATACATTCTACAGTAATTAGACTTGAGTGACAGATTCAAGTTTGCAGCCACCACATTTCAAGCAGTCTGCTTACTTTATGTTGTGTTACCAGAATTTCACCGCTCAATTCCAGTGTTTGACAGGCAGTATATAATATTTTTATAATAATCATTCATCATGACAGATGATAGCACATCTGACCATTCATGGCAGGCACATACATATGCTGTGGAAGTTTTTTAGCACAGTGTACCAGTGATTTAGGCACATACTGTACATATTCCATTACGCCTGGACGCACCTATTCCTGCAAGTGCAGCTGCTGTTTCTAACAGATGGCTCATCTTTAACTTTATCAGCGGCAGCAGTGTCACCAGCAAACGCGATAAGTTGCTCCAGTGCCTGGGGAGAGCTGCATCCATCAGTAGCTAACAGCATATGGTGAAGGCACATTAAGGTGTCCTCTCTCTTTTCCTGCTTTCCTGCTCTATGAGCGGTTCTGCAGCCAAGCGTCAGATCCACACTTCACAAGATTGAGTTTGGGGGAAGCACCGGGCATCCGATTTGAAATCTTGTGCCTTCACTTTGATCTAATTTATGTGTGTTCAAAGCTTTGCATTTAATTATCTAGCCATTTATTTATCATTATTTATTTATTATCTATCATTCAATCTGTCTATATCCATCTAGCTGTCTGCCTGTCCATCTATCATCTATTGCACAGTATCTATCTATCTATCTATCTATCTATCTATCTATCTATCTATCTATCTATCTATCTATCTATCTATCTATCCATCCATGGTCATTTGTTAATTTGTTCATCATTCCTATATTTACTTATTTTCCTATATTTAATTTTGAAGATCTTTAAAAAGAGAGGGAAAAAAAGGATTGGGCATGGAAAAACAAACTGTGGGTTTGCCGTTCAAGGAGAGCATACAAGGCAATATTGGCAACCATGCCTGTGCCAAGAGAAGAAAATGTTTGTTTTTACTTTCTCCTCCCACCAATAACAGCTACCATCGCCATCCCAACCCACCCACCACTCTACGACACAATTTCAGCGTTGGTAAGAAAGCACGGCCCTATTGTTTACCTCATCCATATCGTGCTGCATTCCCACATTAACTTAAATGTCGATCAGATATTTGTTTGTGCCTCAATCTTGATGGCATGTTCTTGGACAGGACTCAGACACTAACAGCAATAACATTCACCTGTTGTCTGCAGTCAGAGCCAAAACTGTGTACGAAGGTGCAATAGCGGCAGTGTACAATTAAAAAAAAAAAGTAATTCCAGTCCTGCAGCATCCTAAAAATCATTGAATATTAGTGTGTTTTCATTGTCATTGACACACCAGACCCAGAGCTTGCAAGCTTTTGCAACCCAAGGCCCACCTGTTCGTCATTATAACATGTAAGGACACAAAGAAAAAAAAATCTCACAAGGTTACCAATCTATTCTTTAGTTTATTAAACAAGTGCTGACACTAATAACTGGATTTCTTATTAACTGAAATGCTAGTAGATCATAAAATGAGATATGTTCATAAATGTTTAAAAAGAAAACTCAGAAATTCCATAAAAAATTAAATTAGAATAATTAAAATCACTATAAAATCATTTTTAACTGTGCAACAATAAAAGTCCTTGAAATAAAAATAATAATAAAAAAAACAGCTCGATATCCACAAAAAAAAACAGGTCTAAATCCACAAAAACAGGTTATCCCAACAACATCCCAAGTTATTGCCTATGATTTTTTGAATTAAGCTACCATGCCTCCTTATATAGCATCCAGCTCAGTCAAAGAAAAAAAAAAGAGGCGAAGTCTGTGGCCTGACTGACAGAGCAGGCACTGAGAGCGATCAAAGCTGCACATCGATCATCATCAGCATGGATGAGGTGGTGAACATCTGATTGTTGTAAACACATCCTTGAAGGCCAAGTCAGACATGTGGGAGAAGTTGAGTGTTTTTACAGACGGTGAAAATGACATCGTCAGTCGTTTCAGTGTTTAGCCAAGCTGAAGTTAAAAATAACCTGTAAATAGAACATGGAGTGATGTGTTTGATGGGTCGTGGTTTGGATCTTGCATGAACAGGTTGGGTCGGGTCTTAGAAATTATGCAATATTGAGCTTTGCGGGTTGGGCTTGAACACGGGTTTGTAAAACTGGACCTGTGCAGGACTCTGGCTTCTACTGATGCCATTCTGCGGCCAACTAGAAGGGCACTCGTGGCCCCTCACTCGGCTGCAGCCCGGTGGTTGACAAACCCTGTTCTAGCCTGAATTTATTATGAACATCAGTGCCCTTGTGTTTGTTCGTCCTTGTTTAAAATAAAAAGACTAATCATGCACATCCTTAGGACTTGCGACACCTCGCCCGAAGCCACGCTCTTACCCTGTGCCATTGCCTTACACAGACTACATTCATTCTTAATTTAGAGTCATTCTTTTTCAGCCAGGCCTTAAGGCACTGTATTAATCACGCCTAGTATTCTTTAAATTCATCCTCTCCCTCTCTAGCTTTCAATTCTCGACACTTCTTTTATGCTAGGTTTTATCTTCCCCACTAAAGACCAACTCATGTATGAAACCTCTAATATGTCACAGCATGCACCCCACCCAGGCCCCTCTAGCCTTCTCTTTATATTGTTATTCCTGTGTTGACATCTCCCTAATTAGCAGCGTTAATTAGCCTGCTCTTCAGAATATAATTTTCTATTGTATCGGCATGGTTTGGTCATTAAACGAACAAAGGCTGTCAAACAACCTTACACAATAAGCTCAGTTGATTAAGGTTGCAGCCATAAAAGAACGTGGGTTGAGACGCTATCAGTGATCTTTTTGATTCTACATCATCCTGGCACTTTGTCTTGACAAGACAAATCGTGCTAACATACACTTTATGAATACAGCTACAGTGGTGAACAATATCCTTGCATGTAGTACAGAAGAAAAAAAAGCACATACAAGAGAATTAGGATACATTTTGCTCCCAGAAAGACTGGAAATGCGTGCAAGGACCCTGATCTGTTTGGACTGTTGCACCTATAAAGCTTATTAGAGATAAAAATCAGTATTATGCTTCTGAATTAAGTGCATACCCTGCACCTGAGACGGTGTTTTTTATGAGATATGTGTGCACTGTTTTCTCTGCCTACAAATATACTGTGTAGACCCAGAATGTTTGACATGATTAGCCCTAAACTTTCTACGATTACCAAGAAGATCTGCTGGGAAATCAGTTACAGTCATATGGTGTCCTCAGAGGCAGCATTTGGCCCAAGTTGGCTCAAGCAGCCCACGTCCACTTTGGCAGAACATTTGAGAGTGATGACGACCACTGGACAGAATCCATGGCCTTGCTTCTCTGAAGGTCAAATGTCGGAGGTCGCTGGGTGGCCAATCCATCTGCCAGCCTGGCGCCACCTCATGCCGGCTGGATGTCCATAATAGAATGGCACACTTCATGGGTGTCCAAACAGAGTCAGGCTGTGATGATGTATACTCGGAGTGGGGTACCATGGAGTAAAGATGGATTTCTAGAGTCTAGCACTCATCTAAAGCATGTCAACAAATTCTGTCATTGCTGTTGGTTAGATAAGTAATGGTGAGACAAATGCAGATAAAAAGGTATCAGCTTGAGGTGAGCCATAATGGGAAGGTGTTTGGAGAAGTACGTATCTATTCCATAGTCATATCCTTGAGCAAAAGAAAGACTCATAGTGTTCAGGAATACTATTGTAGCTAAAGTAGAGATTCAGATGGGACATTTTGATAGCTTTTAGAAGAAGGAGGCATTTCATGAAGTAAGCCTACGAGCTAGTTCAGGCAGACAACTTGAGTCACTTTGCTATCAAATGACCAACACTTGCTCAAGACATCCACAGCAAACGCTCCATCCAAATAAGGCGGTCTGTTTAAACCAGCAAAGCGTGCTTATTCACCCTCTGCTCCTGAGTGCAGCTGCTTACTGCTACCCCGCCTCTGCAATCTTCACTCCCACTTCCACCCTAGGATCCACCTCTGGGCTTTGATTATCGGTTTCTCAATAGGCGGGTGAGATACCTATCGACACTCCCAGTTTCTCACAGCTTGCTCATGCACTTGCTCACGGGGAGTGATCAAATCAGACCCTAGACGTTACAATAATATAACTCATTGTACTGTATTAATAATCATATTTGTGCGAGTTATCTGATTGAACTGTAGTACTGTATCACCAAAAGTTCCACTTTGATTCACTGAACAACAAAACACTTCTCTCTCATATATATCACATATATATATTTTGGCATATATCAAATCAAGTGTCCCATGCTCAGACCTGCTTCTGGACACATTTTGATATATGCACCCCCATCATCATTCAAAATGAAGCTTTTATTGCCACACAAAATGAGCAGTCCCGCAAACACAACACTAAATCCTTGGCCAGGAGCATCCAACAGCTATTAAATACTTATTCCAGAGCTCACAATCTCCCTCTGCTCTGTTTTTCAGTGTTTTTTTTTAACCATTAACCATGCAGCAAAACTGTCACTGCACCTGTGGGAGCAAAGTATGGATCTGTAGAGGCTATAGCATATTTACTCTGCAGAGCTCTGTGTACATAGAGATCTACTCCACGAGACCATGTCCCAGTGCAATAGTACTCTCTCTTTCTTGACCAACACCAAAATAGAAACTTGTCTTAATTGGTCTTTTGAGGCCTGCCATACAGAGGATCCAGGTTTGTAAGTAAAGGAGAGGCTGTGTCCTCGATTGTCCCTAGTTACTGATTAAGGCCTGAAAGCAGATGGGAAATTTTAGCTTGGCTTTTTTTTCCTGTTCTGACATGTGCACTGACATTCCTACAGGTCAAAAACGGAAATTACTGTAGGGGATTGTGTTTGCTCAGGGCTTTTACACAGTGACCACAGGGTCTGCTAAAGGGTTGCCCTGTGGAATAGTGACCATGGAATTGTATTCAGGCCTGAGAGACGCAGGGTGATTTTTTTTTCAAGGTTAATGAACTGCTGTGGATGTAGGAAACAAGACTACAATGGGAGAAAGCTATGTGCAGCAAGCAGCATCTCAGTAAAACTCAGGTTTTGTGTTTTCACTGGCTGGTTGGTGCTTAACATTTTTTGCAATGCAGGCTTTGTGTTGGACTTGTGGTATGCACTATTTAGGCTGTGCAGTGTCTTAAGAGCCCTGCATAAAGGAAATACAGTGTTCACACACCAAAAAGTAGCTTAGTGATTTTTTATGGACTATAGTGGCTAAGTCAATGCATGAATTAAATATTTTGCTCAGCAATTCTCTTAGTTCCAACAACACTGTTCTAACAAAGCACTTTGGGGTCAACAGGAGGAGTTTTAAAAGTCAACACTGTTTCACTCTCTCCACCCAAGCACCTAGGTGGATCTGGCACAATGTCAGCTCTTGCTCATGCTTTGAATTTTAGTGTTGATGTTAAAAATGTTCTCCAGTCAAAAAAAAAAAAAGAAAAAAAACAGTCTATCTATCTATCTATCTATCTATCTATCTATCTATCTATCTATCTATCTATCTATCTATCTATCTTTCTATCTCTCTATGCTTACTTTGCCTGACATACTGTAACATTACATATTATCCCTGAGTTGTGTGAGTTTGGTGAGTTTCAAAAGTGCAAAGATGCTGTTACATGTTTCACTGCAGCATTTCGCAGCGTCATTAATTTGCTGTATCCTTACCTTACATGCCCCCTCCTTTCTCTCTCTCGCTCTCAAACTTCCCTCTGTGACTTATGAAATGTATCTGGCATGGTAATCGCCTCACCTAAAGGATGGCAGGGAAAAAAAAGGAGAGCAAGATTACTGTATGCACGAATAACAAGCTGACACTGCACAGTCAACGACACTGAATAATCTCTCGCACATTTTATTCCTCCCCCTAGATTTCAACTCATAACACAGTCCAATACCTGTTTTCGCCTACCTTTTTTTTGTTTTTGATAACTACCATTGCATTTACTTCTCATCTATTTATTGTTTATTATTTCCTTGTTATTTTGTGCTTCTCTAACATCTAGTTTTTCATTAGCGCCTTCACATCATAACCCACCTCACTGCAGAGAGGCAAGCAATATCCTTAAAACCATCTTACTCAGTACAAAAATCTGCACAACTGTATCTAATCCAATCATCACACTCGCATTCACCAATGCAATTGTCAAATATAAAGTACTTTGGGATGTGCATGCATGAGATGTTATTGTGCAGTATAACTGAATCAAGGAAAAAGATTCAGGTCTTCTCCACAGAGATGATAAAAGGTGCCGGTGTCTCTCACGACGAAATCATGTCATCAGTGTCTGAACCATATTAATTACGGGGCTGGAACAGGTAATTTAGAAGGCGGACATTCAGCGAGGCTAAGTTGAGTTGGGTGCATTATGATTATATTAACATAATCCGGTCTTGTTAAATTGGAATGGCAATATTATTAAGGGAGGCATTGCTTTCATTCAGTGTCGCTAATTCCTCTCACATCTCTCATGCTTAAGTCCTAATGAGAAATAAGAAAGCACTTACAAGAAACCGTACACACTGAACGGCAAGTAGAGATTATCTGTCTGGCTCGCTCAGTCTCACTCACACACCCTCTCTCTATCTGTGTCATGCACGCAGTTACATACACACACACAAACACACACACACAAAGACAACTACACACATGCATGCTCACGGATACACGCACTCCCTCTCTTGCTCTCTTTCCATCTCTCTCTCTCTCCGTCTATCTTTTTCAAATGAATGGCACTTTGTAATAAAGCCAGGGGGATTTTCAAACACATCATTATATGAGCTCTCTGGAAAGTGTACAGAATTTAGACCAGCTGATAGTACTCCAGGATTTGGCACCGAACTGGAGTTTTGAGCATAAAATCATACTGTTATGATAGCCAGTGCTTAAGTGTCATGTGAATTATATGTTAGCACAGGGTGAATTAGCAAGAAAAGACGGTATAGTCTAAAACTGAAGAGCTGGATTCCAGATTATCTTCTGTTTGGGGGGAAAATGACAGCATGACTACTAACAGAATATTCAGATTGTTAGCTGTCTTTCTAACAGTTAGTAGCCCTTATAATAAGCATATTTATGTATTCATACAGTATACAGAGCAGGGGTTTTCAGTGGCTCTTTGAAAAGTCTTGAATTCAATCATTTTAATTTAATTTAAGTCCACAGGGACGGTCGAATCTGGCCTGAACCCTTCGCTGCATGTCATTCCCTCTCTCTCCCCTGCCATTCCTGTCTTTCTCTACTATCACTCAAATATATATGAAATACATATTTTAAAAGAATTATATATCTGTCTATTTCTATAGCTACATTCATGTATCTATAGCTATATTTAAGTCCTCAAAATGTAGTAAATGGTCCTAAATGCCATTTTGCTTTAACATTGTCCTTTACATGCATTCAACAGCCAATCAATTGCACAGGCAATTTTGAAGAATCCACTTGTTTTTGTCACCAACTGGATTTAAATTTTATTTCAAGTTTCATTAGAAGTCCTACAGTATCCCAACTTTGATTGAAACCTGGACACAGATGCCTTTTTGTTCACAACTGGAGTAAACTGTGCTCAGTGCGACAACAGACATTTATGCTCTTTAGCTGCCCGGTCTTTGATTTCCGGTCTTTCGCCATGCCAATATTTTGTCATAACACCTATAATCTGCACTGATTCATGACAATTATTGGCTTCGTTCAAGGGAGAGACCTTCAGCAACCCTGGCATTTGTGAAAAGGCTAACATACCAAACCATGGACAGCAATCCGAGGGGAACCATTCACTGTCTTATCAGGCTATCTGACAACACACAATGCTTATTCAGGTGTGAACAGCAAACTCATTCCAATTTTATAAACTGGGCATGCTTTCAAAAATATTGAGAATCTGCCCATCTTGTCGCTTCCCATTGGACACACAAGCAAAAAGTTAATATCCAGGATAAATTGGGAATGAAATGAGTTAAAAGGATTATTCATTATGCACATGCTTAATATGACAGTCAATACCCTATCGATCACTGCGGAACTTTAATTTACTCATAATGACACCATATTAAGCAAACCTGATTGATTGTTTTTACACATGAGAGGACACAATTATGTTACACAAAGGCTACACATACAGAAGGAACCATGCCTACACACACAGGTTCACACACATACTCACACTCTGCCACACATGCACACACACTGCCATTCCACAATGTTATTATCTCATTCTCCGTGGTCTCATTTTTCACAAAGCCCCAGGGTGTGTGAGGGACAGTCAGGGTTGAGCTCACACAAGCCCGGGCTGCACACACCACTGCCAGCGAAGGTCTGTGTTTGTACCGAGGGCCACATGACTAGAAGAAACCGGAAAGCGAGAAACGACAGAACTGAGATGATTCTACAGTACAACGTAGTTCAGGACCCTGTCACCCTGCCAATAAAATTTCCTGTTTCACTGGAGATGCTTGATTAAAAAAACGCTTTTAAAGGGGAAAGAGTAACGTTTTTACTGCTGCGCAGCACTAAAATTCCCACAATATATCTGCACCAGGTTGATGGGGTTGTTTATTAAGAACACTGACTTCTGGCTTTCAGCACTCACTTTCTGGCCTGCATTTTACATGTCTCCAATTTGGAACAAAAACTGTGCGCCCACTGGGATTCTTGCATTTTTAACAGAAGGACGGGAGACAGAAAGCGGCCAGCATCGCAAGATATTTCTGATGTGAAAGCTAAAAAAACATGTTCTCAAGCCAAAAAGCAAATGACAACTTGTTCCCAAGCCAAAAAGCGAACGACAAATTAGTGTCATTACAGTATTTTGGTAGATTACATCATCACAAGGCATTTGTCTTGGCTCTGTGTGCTCGCTGATAGAGGGTATCACTGCATGAAAAGCTTGAATTTTTGGGCCGGAGAAGGCCTGCAAACTTCACTAATTTTCGACTACTAACAAGTGTCAACAGCCTGCAAAGCCTGCATTCGCCTGTGCCTTAAATTGTGGGGAGCAAAAGCAGGGGCAGCGGGGGGAGGTATGACGAGGGGCATGGACGGCAGAGTGGCAGAGCTCAGGTGTGAATGACTAATTAGGATCTGAGCAGCAGTGAAACTCATCCTGTCTAGACCTTGCCTCACTAAGATGTTCAAGGATTGGATGAAACCACAAACCTTGTGAAAGAAAAATCACCTCTGATTGGTCGGTAGATGTGCTGCTATTGGTCACATAAGGGCGTTATGGCCATGTATAAGCTTGGGATCCCCCCCCTTATTATTCTAGGTTATTTACATTAATATCAAAAATCATATTTCATAACATATATAATTATATGGCCTATGTTTATTGCAATTACTCTAGCCTATATACTTGATGTTGCATATAGTCATTTCTATAGTCTTCTATAGTCATATAGGCTACAGTACCTTATGATATTAAAATTGTTTTATTTAGGGAAGAGGAAAAAAAAACATTTGAGAGGAACACACCAGTTAAAGCTAAAACGGCTTTATTGACTCAGACACAGGATTCACAATCTGAGCACAAATAACGCACAGCCAAGTGGTTTTCAAAGTGGGATATATGATAAAAAATATTTTAATATTGTTTTAATGTCATCACCTTGAATCTATAAGTTAGTATTAAGATATGGCATCTACAATTCCAGGGTCTGTAGGTCTGCAGTAAATCAGGTCCATGGCTGAACGAGAGCCATCTGGGGGGTCTGGAGTCCACTGCAGGCAGAACTGAGGCCTCAGCTGTGGCTTCAAATGTATCTGATGCCTTTGGGGGGTAATTCCTGGGTTGCTTCCTGCACACGACTGGGATGAGTGGCCATGTTCTTTGGTTAGGCGTGCAGTTGTGTTGAAAGTTCAGCTTGCAGCAGTCAGTTCATCATCCACATTTGATAAGACTTGCATTTCAAGGTGCTTATGTTACTTTGTTTGAGGCAGAACCACTCTAAAAACGAAATGTAAGATCATATATTTTTTACTTTCATGTAATAAAATGCAGATGGATTTTTCTGGTTGTGTAAGGCTATTAATCTTTATCCAGCTCTCATGGCAGCTCTTGATAAAGTCACAAATCTATAGATTTCTGTCCACAGACATGAATTGTCCAATTTTTTCATTACAGTTAGCACAACTTTAAAAGGAACCCCGACTATGATGACATGTAGGCTTTATAAGATTAATGTTGGTATCAGTCATATTAATGTGATACAGAAAACATTTCAGATGTCTTTTTTTTTATAAAATTTGAAATTATAATTTCACTCGAAGGTCGCCATTGTTGTTGACTGCATTCTGGTTAGTGACGTCAAATGGTTGTCCGCTTATTCCACTGGTCCCGTTTTTGTGATTTTACAGCAACAAACATGTCATCTGTCCAGCCTTTTCAGTTTGAACCTGAACGCAATGTTCGCGAGGGTGACAACACAGAAAATACTACTCAACCCGAGCCTCAAAATGATGACCATCAAAGACATGATGAGGCGAGAGTGGGGCAAAATCGATGGTGTCTGTGCAACAACTGTGTCTCCATGACAACCGAGAGAGAGAGAGTGTGTCGAGAGCTCCAACTTTTGCATGTGTGTCAGGGTCATAATAGCCAAGCAGACCAAACATAGCCTGTATTCTTATACTTATATTTGACGGTATTTTCATTATTGAAAATACCGTCAAATATAAAAATACAGAAAACACAGATTCTTCTACCTGTTCCACTGTTATGAAAAATAGCAGCGCAACTTGGTGGGCGTTATCCTGGTAATTTCTCTGCGTGAGAAATACAAGGTGTGGCGTGTGAGCGTGTGAACGCGTTGAAATGCGTGAGACTTGAGAGCTTTGAGGTAGCCTAAATCAAAACATTAACCTGTGATCACATAATCCCGTG